>LPNX010295305.1:144941-168879 GCA_001517045.1 Pseudotsuga menziesii | reverse complement strand
GAAATTGCCCCAAGGAGGTCCAATAATACACCAATAAGGTGGTTGTTAGAGGGTAAAAGAGGACAAATATTGTAACATTAAAATGAGGTAGTGCAAGACTGCAATTATTACCACAACAAAACGGAACATTTCAATTTATCAAAAGATAAAGAATAGTCCAACTCAGAATAGATAATAAGTTTATTGAACTTAACAGTTTTACACAATAGAAAATAGGGATTTCCAATTAACATTACATTATACAACGAATATTCGATGGCATGGGAGAAATTTATCTCATGAAGAAAAGACTACAATGTATTGTTATAACTATAAAGAAGGAAAAACATGTTTGATAAGAATGCATGTATTCAAACATGGTGTTCCAAACATATTGGGACAGTTGCAATCTTGGATGAATTGCAACAACTTCTAATCCATCAACTTGCCTTGAAGCAAAACAAACTTATCATTCAAATGGTCCTCTCCATCACATCCACTTTCCTCTCATCAAAGACACTTTCCTTTCAGCAGATTCTGATGTGAAATGGGGATTCCATATGTATTTTAATACCTCAAAGATCTTGGAAAATAACTAATAGAATTTACAGCCTCTTAAATCATTACTTGACTTCTTGAGACAACTATAGACATGAATGATCAATTTATAATGAGATGAAAAACATTTCAAAATGGTTTCAATAGAGCTAGGAATTCACCTAGGATGTAATAGCAACATGATTTGAAACATTTCAAGATTCCTTGGGAGCCAATGTAGTGGGAAATGTAATTACCAGTACCTGACTTCTTGAAATGATTATAGACATCAATGGTCAATTTATAATGAGAAAAAAAAGTATTTCAAGATGCTTCATCTTGATATATATCCCCCATATACTGATTCATTCTATATTAGGATATATATCATATTCATCAACACAGTTTCATTCTTTAATATATATCAATGTAGTGAATAGTCCCTCCAACCTTGAACAACATCTAATTTCAAAACCAAGCCAAATATCTTATTTGGCTAAGGCCGATATCAATAACAACAAACTTTCTTAAAAAAAATGCATGGAATACGATCGAATTCAAATAGTTTATGCTGAAAATAGCCTCCTTAACTTGATTTCATATTTCAAAAACACAAGTCAAAGAATGCATGCAGATTCGCTTCTAATATAGAAGTAACAGTTCAAGAAAACAGCAGACAATGAAGACATAACAGACATAATACATGCATTTCTACATATTTCTCAAATTTTTAGAATCTGTAGAACCAATATTTTTCCATGTACTTTTAACATCCATCGAAAGATGTGAATGATTCAACAAACCCAATTGGACATGTTTGAAGACTTCCTTGGCTATCATCTAATACACTTTTGTCCTTGAATGCTTGCCATTTATTCAAAGCTTGAGGAAGACTGATCTCAAAATCAATTCCCCCATAATCATCATTATCTATATCTTTGGCTTCCATTTCTAAACTAAAGGTACCAAAAAATTGACAACATGGAACATATTAGGTCGTTGATATGGTTCACGTGCAATGCAATGACCTAGTAGTTCAGCAACAGTGAAAATACTTTCATAATTTTCATCTGTAATTTCCATGGTTCAATCTATTTCCTTCATTAATGATTCTTTGTCTGAGTTCATTCGGTGAAACCATGATACTAAATGTATGTTTTCCTTGATTCAATCACATCGAGTGCCTCTTTCTAGTAATGAGCTCCATTAATACAACATAATTGGGTGGATATGAGGCGGAAAGAATTTGGAAACATAGGATGGTCTATTGTGGGGCATGATGTCTCAAATATATGGAGGTAGGACAAAGAAGTGAGGGAAGAATTCAATGTGGGAGGGTGACTGGAATAAACATAGGGTGTACTGTCTGAAGGGGAGGTTAAAGATGATGTGCAATAGGTTGGATTTGAGTAGTGAGTGCATCCATCCTTTATCAGTTCAAGGTAAGGTTATGGCTCAACAAGGGGAAGAAAGAAGCATATTTATGGCTCACACAAGGAGTTTAATATTTTCTACATCATAAATTTAAAACTGTTTTTAAAATTTTTACTTAATTTAAGTTGATGCAGAATTTTTAAATGGATACTTAAGCACAAAATTTCATGTGATTACTACATCTTCTAGTAAATGTATGCCAAAAAAATACAAAGAAACTTAACTACTTTAATTTAATTGTTTTTCAAACGTGCAATTAAATGTTAACATGTAATTATATTTTATTTAACAGTAAGTCTTTCTTAAAGCACGATTAAAGTAAATGTTTAAGAGACATTCAAATTCCCCATTTCCAAGAAAACAAAGATATGTAAGGAAATTAATTTTATGTGTAAAAGCTGGAAAAAAAACCCAAAAAGACTAAAACCAATCTTTAGTAGTTCAAGATAAGGCCATGGCTCAACAAGAGGAAAAAAGTAGCATAGTTAGGAGTCAGACAAGGAGTTTAATATTTTCTTTGTCATAAATGTAAAAATAATTTGCATGTATTTCAACTTTAACACTCTGCTTGTCATTGTGTTAAAGCTGGTCCTTGAGATGGATTTTCATTTCCATTATACATAACATAAAAATAGAAAAAGTATAGTGAAACTAATACACAGTAATTTAAAAACAAATGCTAAATAGATCTTGTTTGTATCTGACTTATACTCACACATGTTGAGTCAACTATTTTCACTAAAAGGACAAGCTCGCATAAGGGTCACTTTGAGAGAGAGAAAAGGTTAATGTGGTATGGGTTTAGGTTAGATACACATAGAAACAAAACCCAGTGACCAAGTGAAAAGATATCATAAGGTTAGAAATAAGGATAATCAGCCCAAATCACAGGTAGGCACCTTAAAAGGAATAGCTCCCTCTAGTAGACGGAAAAATACTATTGACCTACCATATAGGGTTTAACATAGAGATAGCTAAGGTGGGATAGGGCATAATAATGCATGAACAAGATAGGAGATATTATGTACAACCATGGGCTAGTAAGAATATAGACAACCCAGTAGAAAAAGGATAGAAAAATTCACATCCTGTAAGGAGAAGATAAGCACATTAATGGGAAAGAAAAAAGGAATAAAAAAAAAGAGTCTATGCATGTATTATCCAAACAGGAAGAAGCCCCCAAACAGAATACGTCCATATTCTAAGAGTTCAAGGAAAGTTTAGGAAATGTTGAAGGGAGCGATGCACAACGTATGATTTTTTTTACCTCCCTAGGTTAATAAGTGAATGTCTATTCCCTAAATGGTTTAATAGTAGCATGGCCTAGCTCAACAAGGCCATGCATAAATTTGAAACATGTGAACAAGGCCACATTTAAAAATTGACAACCAATAAAAGGGAAAGGCTATGTATGGGAAGCTAAAAGAGGTCACATTCTTAGCCCATGGCCAGGAGAAGAAGGCACAACACCAACAGCTCAGCCCTTGGAGGGATAATAAAGGTCATGACCCAGCCCTAAAGGCATACGCAGTCACTTCCCAGTCACTAAAAGGACACAAACAAAGTTTAGCAACCAGATAGGAAGGAATGTATAAGCATCCTACAAAGGGATGTATTTTTTGTGTTGGGAGAAGAAATACAATCTTTAGAGTTAGAGGAACCTTTCAAGGAAGATGATATCTTAGAGGCACATGGATATGAAGGTCCCCAATGGTTTCTTAAAAATTCCAAACACAAGGCCATAAATCATTTGAAAGTCCAGAAATGTTGCACAAGATAAGAAAATTAAATGGTAAGCCAAAAGGCATAAAAAAATAAGAGTCTAGGATTGTACTATCCAAATAAGGAGAAACCCCCAAACATATTGTATCCATCCTCTAAAAATTCAAGAAAAGGGCATAAACTGTTCAAGGGAGCGATGCGCAGCTTATTATGTTGTGACCTCCCTAGTTTCTGAAGTGAATATGTATTCCCTAAAGGGTTTGTTAGTGGCATGACCTACTTCAACAAGGCTAGGAATTAATTTAAAACATGTCAACATTTCCATGTTTCAAAGCTGACAACCAACAAAAGTGAAAGGTTATGTATGGGTAGGTAAAGGATTTCACATTCTCAGCCCATGGCCAGCAGGAAAAGGCACATCACCCACGGCTCAGCCCTTGGAGGGCCAACAATGGACATAGCACAGGCATGAAGGCATACACATTCACTCACTAGTCACTGAAATGCCACAAACCAAGTTTAACAGTAGCATAGAAACCAAAATAATACAAAACCAATGCAAACCTTGCTCTGTACGAACACCAAACCCTATTCCTGCAAATCGGTTGAATTCAATTTGTTTGTGTGAATCCAAGTACTGTAGTGCATGTGAAGCCGCTCTACCTATGAAATCATTGGAAGTTTGAGATCACCAAAATTAATGTCAATGAAAAACTAAATGAATGCACAAGGGAGGGGTGATGGATTGACAAAATGTCAAGCGAACCCCATGAATGGGTTATGTGAAAAAATACAGCTCCATCTTATATGTTCGTGGAGACTGTCTACCTAATGAAATTATTGAAGGGAGATTAAATGGTTGAGGCTTTAGTATTTGTTACAAAACCACTTAGTGTGGTCAGCAAAAAAAATCAAAGCAAGGTATCTATTACTTGCAGTTTGGGGCTTAATAGGTTAAACTCTATTGTGAACATGACGACAAGCAGCAGGAAAAGGAGAGTCCATTGGATCAATAGAATAACCATCTAAAGCGAGGGTAGACTACAAGAGGATCAGAAGAAACCATGGTGCAAAACGAGCCCACCGGAGAATTGGAATAAATCATCGGGGTGTTGGGAAGAAGCAGTCGAAGCAGCTAAAGGAACCATGGGCTTTAAGAATTCCAAACAGAGAAGCCAAAGAGACTAAAGGACATGAGTCAACAAAGCAGGAGGACACATGTGGAATTCACGTTGGAGGAAGGGAGGATGAATTCTACAATGGTCTCAACAAACACCCCAAGGTCAAAAACATCTGTCATGGCCCACTCCAAGATCATAAAGAAACCTAGGCATCAAGGAAAATAAGAAGTAACCCTGGGCATTAAGTAGAATAAAGATCATAAATAAAAAGAGCAGCAAACAAGTCTACAGTAGACAAAGAAGTAGATCTAATTTTCTCTCTTGCATGGATGCCACATAGAAATGGAGGAGTGAAAGATAAATTTAAAATATTTAAAACCCTTCTCGAAAAGTCCCTTAGGTAATACCTAAGTTGTAGGATAGTTACTAATAAAATAAAATAAACACTAGGTTGATTTGGAATAGGGTACTAAAGGTCATATGGTTAGACCTAACACTACTTTTGACATACGATACAAGTTTTAAGACATATATGTATAGACATGGGAAATACATAAGAAAGACAACCCAAAGGAAAAAGGATTCAAACAAGTAAATCTTGTCAGGACAATATAACCACGGGCATGTTCAAGCCAAAAGGAAGACCAAAAAAAGTCTAGTCTAGATATGCAGTATCCATGAGGAAGAAGCCCCCAAAAAAACTACAGCCAGTGTGTTTTACTTCAAGTTAAGGGCATGGACTAACATAAGGAAGACATAAGAATAGTTGCGGGCCATCGGCAAAGGTATTTACCATGTTCTCTCTCTCAAGGCATGTAGACATTTTTTTTGTGTCATCACTGTATAACAAGAAAATCCAAATTGAAGATGTGATTCGTTGGTACTTACATAAGTAAAAGTTATTTCCAACATGTATATATTTATGCAATAATTGATCTACTTCATAGTCATATTTCAATTGTTTTACTTGAAATATCTAAAATAGATAAATAAATGACACCAATAGTATAGTTACATGAAAAACAAATCCCAAAACCTTGGCAAGTAATTGCAGTACTACATATTATAGTAAACGCATGCTAAGAAAATATAAGAAGAGCATAGATCTTTTATGTTAGTTGTTTTTTAGATGTAAACATAATTTTATACATGTAATTATATTTAATATGACAATAAGTATTTCTTAAGATACCATGAAAATAAATGTTTAAGAGACCTTCAAACACCCCTCTTCCAATAAAAGAAAGTTATTTAAGCAACACATTTTATGTGTAAAAAGGTTCATGCAAAACCAACAAAGAAAAAATGACTATTATGTTTGGATGTATCCTTTAGAAAAGTAGAAAATAGGGACTACCTCTTTCTCAAACCAAGAAAAACAAACTATAACCTATTTATGAAGAAGAAGTTATGACAATTTTTTTACTCCATGAGTAAAAGACTAACAAGCCTGGTTGATATTAGTGATTTCAATATGATTTGCATGATTTTCGTTTGAAAGAGACTAGACAAGACCAAAGAAGAGAAAAAACCAGGTACTCTATTTTTCCCCTCCTCTTCATATATATCTATGTTGTGCTTAGAGAAGGTTCGATCTCATATTTTCCATTGAACGCCTTTTTCTTTGTTTATTTTAGTTTTTCTTTGTTTATCGATCCCGTTAATAGGTGATTTCTTAATTTCTACCACAAGGTTCACATTGACGAGTTTACTAATTTTGATCACCCTTAATTTGTGCCACATATATATGGTTTCACTTAATGTAGTTCTTGTGTTCTTTTGCATTCTCCTAATTACGATCCCTATAAATATCAACCACATAATCTCACGGGGAAGGGAGAATTGAAAAAGCCCATTAATATGTTGCTATGCACTCTACAGAAATGTCCAACTCAACTGATGAGAGCATTAGCTTATTGGAAGTGATACGACCTTGGATTATCATTTGACTCATTGGAATAGAGGGTTTCCCCAACCTGTATGTGCATTGTCTCATTGGAAGAGAGGGTTTGCATTACTTGTATGTGAGGTTAAATGATAAAGCTATAGAATTCATAGGTGAGAGCTCATATAACGTGAGTTTTTCTCTAAACTATTACATTACTATATTAAAACATCTCTAAATTAGTACATTAAAACATTTTTAAGAGCAGGTACAAGTAGCTTTGTTGCAAATTTATGTTTTTATTTTTTTTATAAAAAAAAATATCAAATTTATCATTAATTTATTTATTTAAATGTGAAATATTAACTTTATATATAAATTTATATTATTTTGTTAATAATATTTCTTAATATTTATCCTATTTTATTAATAATAAAATATATTATTAAATCATTTATATTTAACTTTATTATCTCATGAGAGCTTGAAACACAATGCTTAAACCCATTAGGATTTGGTTTTTAGTTTTAGTGGTTTGTATTAATGTCTAGCAGCAAGGATAGTTAGGTGAAACCAAAAAATGCACCCTAAAAGTCAAATCTCCCTCTAGCATACTTAACACTACTATTGACCTACCGTCTAGGGTTTAACACAGACATGTACAGTCATGGGCCAGCCAGAATAGAGACAATTCAGTCCAAAAAAGAGTCAAATAGTTACAACCTATTAGGAGAAGATAACCACAGTCATCTTTAGGACAAAAGACATACAAAATAAAGCATAATATAGGTATGTAGTATCCAAATAGGAAACAACCCCTAAACAGACTACATCCAACCTTTTTCAGTTCAAGATAAGGTCATGGCCCATCAAAAGGAAGACAACAAAATAGATAAGTAAATGACTTTCATAGTATAATTACATGATAAATAAATACAATAACCTTGTAAGATTAAGTTTTTTTCATAAAGCTTAATTCTTTTAAGTTAATGCATACTTAATAAATGGATATTTAATCACTAAAATAAATCTCAATACTACATCTTCTAGTAAAATTATGCTTAAAATATATTAAAAAAACATAAACGTTTTATTTTAATTGTTTTTTAGATGTAATTATATTTAATTTGACAATAATTCTTTCTTAAAACACCATTAAAATAAATGTTTAAGATAATTTCAAATTCCCCTCTTCTGAAGAAAACAAAGATACTTAAGGCAATACATTTTATGTGTAAAAACGTTCCTTCCATTCCAAAAAAACAACAAAAATAGATTATTAAGTTTGGTTGCCTACTTTAGAAAAGATAAAAACAAAGACTACCTATTTCTCAAACCAAGAAAAACAAAGTATGACCTCTTTTTTAATCCGTGAATAAAATACTAAGAAGCCTAGTTGATAGCTTCATAAAAGACAACAAAAAAAATCATCCTGATTTGTGCAAATTATAAATAATCTTTTGCTTAATGATAGAAATTTCATCCTTCAGGGTTGGCAGGAACGGAGGGTGCTTGTCCAAAGGGGATCTTGAGAAAATGTATGGATTGGGTTTGAGAGAAATGTCAAACAAATATGAAGTTCAACAATGTCACTATGGTAGGGCCAAAATCTCTTGGTTGTAGGAAATTCTATGTTCATAATATTGTATCTCATCTTAAAATCTAATCTTGAAGACAAGAGTAATTCGATGGGAAAAGGTTCTTTCATGTGTTGAAAACTCTTGATAATGAAGCAGATATAGAAGCAAACAAGGCCTTCAATATTTCAAAGTAAGTCATACAATCTAAAGAATAATTTATATACCAAAACATCATACCTTAATGCTGAATTACACAATATGGATCATAGGATTTACAATCATCAAGGAAATCACTGAGGGGTGGATTGGAAATCCCAAGAAGATATCGGTAATATGCAATAGTAATGCTAATGAAAGCTATGTAAGGAAGAATTCTGAGAGAGTATAGTCTATAACCATGTATATGGTTCGATATTTCATTGGGGTCATGAATGAAGTAATGTTGGAAACTTGTGATGTTTTAAAAGTTTCTTCCTCTGGTGAATTGATATGGAATTTCCATAATTAATATGGTAATGCTAAGAGAAGTAACATAATTTACCTAAAAGACTTTGAGTATCAGGTTTTTGAAGTTTGAAAAGTTTATTCAAATAAACCAAAACGATATGGGAGGGAAAGAAAATTATTTACCTATGATAATATTCCAAAACATGCTCAAGCAAGAAATCATTTATCTTGTATGTAAAAAGGCATACAAAACAAATCATATTCTAGGCCTGTAGTATCTAGATAGGAAGCAACCCCAAAACAAACTATATCCAGCCTTTAGTTCAAGATAAGGTCAAGAACATTTCAAGCGATTGATGACCATATTATGACTATTGTGACCTCCCTAAGCTAGGTAGTGATTGTGTATTCCCTCAAGGGATGGGCCAATGGTTCACAACGATCAACAAAATTTCCATTGTTTCACTAATGGTTCACCTAGCAATTACAGAAACACGAAGACATAATTATAGGAAATCACAGCGTCGATTCCTGTTATGATTGATCTTGTGAATGTAGTTATTAAGCTATCACTTGCTCACAGAAGGAACTATTTGAACTCATTTTTCTTAAATCAGACAATGCAGGAAGTGGATCATATAAAATAACATCACAAGTCAAAATCCACATTGAAGGATTCAATGGGTGAAAACTTACGTCTTGAGCTCTAGACGAAGATGTAGATGGACCTTCCGTGTCTGATTCAATCAGATTTGTTATTGGAGAGATTAATAATTGTGTGGGAGATAGGGCTAACATTGATAACACTGGTGCTAACGAGGGCGAGATCTCCGAAGGGCATAACAAATTTACAGGTGCAAAAATGGGAGAAGGTGTTGGCTCCATTGTCAAAGAGAATTTGTAGATAGGAGTTGAGCTCGAAATTGAGCTTTAAATTAGCAAAGTACTAATATAGGTCTAGGACTCTATGCTAATAGTAGACTGCAAAATTCTATATAATATATACTAAATGCTAACAAGAGACTCTATGCAGTAAAGGGGCACCAAACCCTCAAACACTCCAAGAGCTTCACTAATTTAGCAATTATAAAATATACATTTTTATTAGTTTTATTTTATGCCCCAATTTAGTTCTCTCACAAAGAAACACGGTAGGTTATATGATGATATTTCAAAGGATCATATAATTCACTTCAAACCAATGTATATTTACTTCTAATCTCCAAATAGTAAAGAAACTTTGACGCATAAATATTGTTCTTATTTAATTGTTCTAGAAATTGAAGTGTATTGTGTTATTCTTCGAGAGGTGCAAGAAGACATGGTGAGTCTAATGGACAAATGTAAATATTTTGTAGTAGAAAAAATCATGCATATAAAAAAATCCAGCACATATGGAAAATATTACGATGGAATCAGTCACGGCGTTGTTCACATAACCAATCCTTACGGTCATTGTCTACCAATTGGGGATGGAATCCAAAGGGAAAAAAAGTAAACATGTTCTCTCTTAGGGAGTGGAACCCTACCTCCTAAATATGATGAAGAGGAAAGAAACCCTAGCTCATAAATATGATGAAGAGGAGTCAATCATGGAGATTATTCAATGCACTATCCTAACAATATGTTCAGCTCGTAATTTGGCATCACTTTCTTTGTCAATATTCATAAGAGAAAAGGGTGTTCCTATTGAGTCTCATCCTTCTAATATTTTTGGTAGCATGAGTGTAAGAACTACTTCTTTGGTTTTGACAAGCTAAGATTGTTCACATCAATAGTTGCTCAAAGCCTGAACTAAATCATTAATGTGAACTACTATCCTGTGGAAACTACAAAGAAATCAAATATGTGTCATAAACTTATTGGAGTTGGTGTTCATGGCCTTTTTGATACATTTATTTTGATCGGTATGCCATTTGAATCAGAAGAGGATCAAGAGTTGAACTCTGATATTTTTTAACAATTTATCATCATGCCCCAAACAAAGTCATTCTCTGAACTTTATTCCAAGGAAGGTCATTATGAAACCTATGGCAGGAGTCCTCTAAGAAAGGGAATACTTCAACCAAGTAATATTTTATTCTAATTCCTTAGAGCATAAATCAATCCCTACTTCATGCAGATCCAAGTGTGCATCTGGATTAATTCCTGCATGTGTGCAAAAACAATTGGGCAAATTCAAATATCCAATCATCGATTTCAACTTCTTTCCCTTCAATATCATCCCCATTTTTGTCTTTAAAAGCTTCCTCCAAGGATATATGCTTATCGATTTCTTTGGTAAGGTCTTCTACTATGCTACCATTGCTTTCTCTTGTCAAACCAGAAGCAATATCCTATGCTTTAAAATGCTATTCTTGAACTCCACCTACTAAGGGTTCCTCATCTTCTTCAATAATGGCTCGTGCTCAGGATTTACCTCAACTACATATAGCCTCAAAGGATCAGTTGTAAGAGTTTGATTAGGAATGTTCTTTGTGCCTTTGAAGTCCTTTTTTGTAGAGGAGTTTCTGTTTGAGTTCCCTATGGTTGGAAGATAATAATGACATGTGGTGAAAGGTGATTAGTAGGAGGGATGTTGAAAGTGAATAGAGGCTCTGGCATGTGGCCTAGTGGATCGGGGTATTCCATGTGGCATATATCAAATGACAAAATTTTATGGCTTTAGGTCCACCACTTGGCATACATTTGACACTAGATGTGATGATCCTAGGTCTGCTACGTGGTGCACATCTGATGACTGGATTTGATGGTCTTTGGTCTGTGACACTGAGTCAATATGATATCTGAATTGGAGACATGTGATGCCACATGGTGCATGTTTGACGATCGAATAGGAGGGAGGGGATGCCATGTGGCGCACATTCGACAACTGAATTGGAGGGACAAAGGTATACCACATGTCTTATATATGATAATTGGATTAAGTTTCCCTGCCGTGTGTCCTAGTGGCCCAGGGTATTCCACACCTAGTGTTTTGAAGTACAACACTTAAAATACAGTTAAATCAAATCAAATTCAAATTAATAATATGAAGAATTATTTTATTAGATAATAATATTTTATATTTAACATTTTGGCAGGGTTTTTTCAGATGCCTTGGGCTACACATAGTTGTGCTACATTTTCAAGCGAGGAAGTATGATTACGGTTAAGTGCACTTGGAGCATGCATGTTATCATCATGTGCAAAGGCTTACAGATGAAGCATAAGACACTACCAATCAACCGTGTTAGGATGACCGACCAATTCATCCAAAAAGAAGTAGGAGGATAACCACAGGATAACTCAGTATACAAGTGAATGATTGAACAGTTGATTGTCAATGATAAAAATCGAATGATTTCATAAACTCTGAAGTGAAATTTGGGGGATAAATGGAAGGAGTATTAGGGTTCTAACAACTAGGAGATATTGTTGGACCGCTTAGTATGAGAATTTGATCCCAGAGGTCATCAAATATGGCAATTTCGTCCATCCTAGGTACAACGCCATGGATTTCGATCTCCCATCCCAACTATATAGTTGCTGCAAATACAGGGAGCCAGATACAACTAAAAAAATTATGTTATCAAAAAGTTCTTGTTATCTCCCAAAATAATTTATTTTCGTATGAAGAATTTAATTCATGCAATGAGTGATATGAATGTCACTAATAGTTTGAAAGCCTCTATTGTTGATAAAAATTTAACAAAGTTGTAGCTTCGGTGGCTTGGGCAAGGATTAGAACATCTTGTTAGCCATCGACAGACTTACAGACTATGACTTCCACAATCAGATGAACTCTTCGGCAATCCAAATAACTAAAGACAACGTATCGGCGAGATAGTCCACTAAGGAGCCAAAATGGCAGAATACAGACTTACTACGGCTTCCTCGATCAGATGAACTCTTCAGCGATCAAAAGAACTAAAGACAACGTATCGATGAGATAGTCCACTAAGGAGCTGAAATGATGGAAGACAAACTTACTACAGGCTCCGCGATCAAATAAACATTTTGGCGATCAGAAGAAGTAAGGGCTACATATCGGCAAGATAGTCCACTAAGGAGCCAAAACGGTGGAAGAAAAATGGACAAGGCCTCCGATCAATCAATAGAAAATCATCGGCGAGGTTAAAGCTAAGCATCTTCGCAGTGTCATGGCATAGAGAACTAAAGCTCCGATTCAAATTTCTATTGACCTCTGATAGCGATGAAATTAGTTCAGAACTTGAAAACACTAACCATCGGTGAGATAGTCCACTAAGGAGCCGAAACGGTGGAAGATAGACTTACTAGGGGTTTCACGATCAGATGAACATTTCGACAATCGAAAGAAGTAAGGGCTATGTATTGGCAAGAGATTCCACTAAGGAGCTAAAATGATGGAAGACAAATGGGCAAGGCCTCTAATCAATCAATAGAAAATAATCAGCAAGGTTAAAGCTAAGAATATCTGTAGTGTCAGCGGCATAGACAACTAAATCTATGATTCGAACTTCTATTGACCTTTGATAGTGATGAAATTAGTTCAAAACTTGAAAACACTAAACCATCGCAAGCTAGTCCACTAATGAGCCACAACAGCGGGAGAAAAACTGACTACGGGTTCCAAGATAATACAGACTCATCGACGATCGGAAGAACTAAGGGCTACAGATTGATGAGGTAAAGCTAAGCAGCTTCACAGTGTCAGTGAGGTGATGAACAAGGCTCCCAATAAATCAAAAAAATCATTCCGAATAACAGTTAGGCGCATCGGCAAAAAACAAGACTTTCCATCAGCAGCGTAGAGGACTAATGCTTTGATTCCCTTTGACAAATGACTTCCGATAACAATGAAACTAGGTCGTTTCACCTCCAAAACAGTGTAAGTATTCCAATATAGGGAACCGATATGATAGAAGACAGAGCTTCCGATCAGCAACCGCGACGACAAGGTAGAAATATCTGGTGGATTAAACAAGGAAGGTCACTTTAGTTAAACACCGACACACTGGCTGTTGGCGGCAATTTCACACTGAACCAGTACTGGTGATTATCAATGACCACTTCAATTATTAAAATTTTGCTCAGTGAACTAGATCTTCACAATAGATAGACAAATAGTTAGCAAGGGTTTGAAACCCTAATTTGAAAAAACTAGCACTTCTGAGTATTTTTTTGTGTAAACAGATCAAAGTTTCAAGATTATTGATTTTTGTAGAAGGATATAAAGCCCATGATTGATTTTATAATAAAGGTCCAAATTCAGGGATTTATGAGCCAATAATGCTTTCAAGCTTCTCATTTTATTTATTCAGGATATAAGCTCTTTTGTTGTGATCTGTTCAGCCATCATCTCTTTCTTTACTGTATTTATGCTTGAATGTGCATTTAGGTCATTTTTCAGATTTATTAAGAAGACGATAGTTGTCATCCTATTGGTTTATTAGTGATATTTGATTTATAAATACCATCCTCAGCAGAATTTATCCATTTATATGCATGTGTTATGTGTGTAAGTCTGCCAGCCTGGTGAGTTCTCCATCCCTGCACCTTATTGTCGAACTTTTGAACAAATTCCAACTAAAAGCCTTGTAAACAAGTGAGTTTTATGCATGCCTTGAGAGTGTAAATGTTACATAGGTCGACTGACATGAACCATATCTGAAAACCCCAAAAATATTGTAAGTTGTGAGGCATCCTCGAGCTACAACCTAGAGGATTTTCCTCGAGTGATAACAAAGTGGCGTCGTTGCCAGGGACAGGAGATTGAAGCTCAACTTCCCTGGGAGACAACATAGATCCATGCTTGGATGATAGAAAAAGCTTGGACATTATTATGGTTGTAATCATCTATCTAGTGACTCCATTGATATAAGTTGGCTTCAAGAAAACCAAGTACCAGAGAAAACCCAAAGGGGCCACCAGCAACACCGGTTTCAGATCCAGAAGAAATTTTGAGGAAAGCTAGGGATTTACTAAGACAGACCAGCAGTATTGCACAAAAAGCTACATCAGGTATTTCACCAAATATTTCTGTTATTATTTCTTCTATTGAAACTCTTAATTCCCAAGAATTTTTAGATACATCAGAAAAATATAGGGGTTGGGCATCTTCAATCACTGTTGCTTGCGAATATCCAATCCCTGGTGACTCCACCGGTATAAGTATACCACCTCCTTCTCAGCAAGTATCTTCATTAGTCATGCCTTCCACAACCCTGTCCCATTTCCAATATGTTTTCCCCTCAATTGACGAAGATGGAAAGGATCCCAGTAGTTAGGTATGCACCCTTAATTCTTCCAAATCCTCTCACAGCCATGCCTACTAGGGATTATCTCAAGTATATGCCTAAGTTTACAGGGGAAGGAGATTTCACTACTGAAGAATATCTAGAGGATTTTTATAGCTATGCTGAAAATATTAACATAGAACCAGAAGATGTATAGACTAGGGTGTTTGTGCAAAGCCTAGATGGCCAGGCTAGGAAGTGGTTTAAGGAACTACCTTCTAGATCAGTGGCAGGAATAGAGGCCCTGGATGACATTTTCCTAAAGCATTGGGGAGAAAGGGGGGACCACATCTATTATATCACAGAATTCAGCAACCTCAAAAGAGAAAATGGTGAGTCTGTCTCCAACTTTACCAAGAGATTCAACAACTTCTTCCTACTTCTCAGAGAAAGGAGTTCTACCTCCTTATCACTCATGCAGGATGTTTCCCTAGAGGTAGAGTCAAACATCCTTGCATATCAGAAGGTCAAAGGGAAGGTAGACAGGAGAAAGCAGCCAACAGACTATAATGGGGCTTCTGCATCAGAGAGCAAGATTGAAAAAATGACCAAACTTTTAGATAACCTGACTGCTGAAATGTCTAAATTGAAGGACCAAGGACATTTTCCCGTGAGGGGTAAGGGGCCAAGTGACTTCGCTCCTCGAAACCCAAATTTTGTTCCTTATAGAAGAGGAAACCCCCCAAGTTCAGATTCTCAGAAGGGAGAGAAATCAAGGGGAACAGCAGAGGATAAGAGCTCCATTTCAAAATGTTGTATTAGAAGAAGAGCTAGAATTCATTGAAGAAGAAGGTTAAGCTGAAGACAATATCCACTGCATGGATGATGAGGTGGACTATTCTTTTCTGACACAGGTAGAATATGAGGAATCCCTGATTGATGAGCAGATCACTAAAGAGGTTGTCTATCAGGCTGATGGTCAGGGAGGTTACCAACTGAGGTCTAGGTTGGTTTCTCCCCCAAAGAAGAATGTGGTACCTGTCAAGTAGCTTGCTGCACCTGCTAGAAAGGTTGTTGTTTTACCAAAGAAAGTGGATGTCCCATCCAAAGCATTACATAAACCAACACCTTCAGCCACACCTAATCAAGTCCAACTCAAACCTACAGCTCATGAGGTAAGGTTTCTAGATAGGCTGCATTATTCTTTCAACCTTGAGTCTGAAATTCAGAAATTGAAAATCCCTTTCCCTTTGGTTGAGCTAATGAAGAATGATGCATTCAAAACCTCCATTCTAAATTCCCTTCCACCCAAGGTGCACATTGACACTGACTTTGTGAAACTGCAAGATACAAGCCTGTTGTAACCCTAGGCCCCATGATCGAAGACCTAAAGGACTCCTACCCACCATTCTATATATCCTTGAACATCCATGATAAAATCCTCCATAATTGTCTGCTGGATTCAGGAGCCTCTCATAACCTAATGGCAAAGGCTGTGATGGATGAGATTGGCCTCAGCATCACCAAGCCCTACCATGATTTATTCTCCTTTGACTCTAGGAAGGTAAAGTGCTTAGGCCTCATCAAATACCTCACTGTGAACTTAACCCAGCTACCTTAGAAAAGCATAATGATGGACTTTATAGTGGCTGATATTCCCCCAAAATTAGGCCTCTTGTTGTCTCGGTCATGGAGAAAAAGGAAAGCCGGCACCCTTTAGATGGATCTCACATATGCCGCCATTCCCATGTTTAGAGGAGAAACTAAGAGACTGTACAAGGAAAATCAGCTAGCATACATTATAAGCAAGGAGAGCCGCTCAGTAAATCACCCCATCTACGTGGTGGACATCGATTTTGAGTCTTGCATTTTGCAAATAAATGATAATTAGAAAACATCAGTTTAGCTCACTAAGACCACCCATTAGCAGCCCGAAGAAGTCACGACAGCGATCTGGACCATGTATTCTGATGGGCCTAGCACTCAAAGCTCAACAGGCATGGGCGTAGTCATAATATCCCCATTTAAGGAAAACATTCACCTGTCTTATAAGCTTGATTTCAAAACCATGCACAACATAGCAAAATATGAAGCCTTACTGCCAGGAGTTAAAGCAGCTAAGGAGATGGGGATCATGTGCATGAAAATTTTTGGAGACACAGACCTCATCATACAGCAGGTCAACAACACTTTTTAGACAAAAATTATCAGATTGAAGGCCTACGGGGACGAGGTATGGAAACTTAGAGACTCCTTTATGTTTTTTGAACTGTCATATATTCCTAGGGATTTGAATCACCTGGCTGATTTGCTAGCCGTCTCTGCAAGTCTGTTCATTCCTCCTTTACCCCTTAAGCTCAGCTATGATGTTCAGGTCAAGTACAGACCCTCTCTTCCAGACAATGTAAATTTTTGGAGGGTGATTGAAAATGATGAGGAGCTTAGTAAATTCCTTCAGTTAGTAGATGAACTCTCTGACATACAAATAGACCAGGAAAACCTTAACATGGACGAATCCAAGTAGCTCAAGTTAAAATCTCAAGTGACTGAGCACAATATTGTCCAATTGCCTAGAAACTAATACCCCAAGGTCTAGTACCATTGGAAGAACTGTTTGATCCGAATCACATCCCTCTCAAGCTTGCCAAAAAGGAGCTAGACCCTACTAGCCAAAGCCATCCTAAACTGATAAATATTTCCGCTGGGTTGAATGCTGATCAGAAGTCTAAATTTTGCAGCTTGATAAAAGAGTTTTCTATTTTTTTTTCCTGGGAGTATAGTGATCTACAAACTTATGACACCAATATCATCCAGCACTAAATTCCTTTGAGAAGGACACCATCCCTTTCAAACAGAAGCTAAGACCCATCATCCCTCTCCTATTACCAGTGATTGAAAAAGAGATCCATAAACTCCTTAAATCCAAGATCATAATTCCCCTCAGATATACCAAGTGGATTGCAAACCTAGTAGTAGTAAGAAATAAAAATGGAGAAATCAGGTTGTGTGTGGACTTTAGAAACCTGAACAAGTGTTCCAAAAAAGACAACTATCCACTTCCCAAGATGGAACATCTACTTTAGAAAGTCTCAGGGGCTAGGGTCATGTCCTTCCTTGAGGGATTCTCTGGATACAACCAAGTTACTGTGCACCCTGATGACCAAGAGAAGACTTCCTTTACCACCCCCTGGTGCACCTTCATGTATGCTAAAATGCCATTTGGGCTAGTGAATGTTGGGGATACTTTTCAGAGAGCCATGGACCTAGATTTTGTAGGTCTGAAAGATAAATTTGTGCTGATATATTTGGATGACTTAACAGTTTACTCTCGCAGCCATCATGACCACTTACAACATTTAAGGAAAGTATTTTTGAAGTGCAGAACGTACGTAATATCATTGAACCCCAAGAAGTCCCAGTTTGCACTCAATGAAGGAAAGCTCCTAGGCCACATAGTCTCAGCTGAAGGTGTAAAGATCAATCTGGTAAGAGTGGAGGAAATTCAATAGCTATCAATACCAAGGTCAAAAAGAGACATTCAGTCCTTTTTAACCAAGATAAACTTTGTCAAGAGATTCATTCCAAATTTCTCCAAGGTGTTAAAGCACATAACAACCAAGATAAAAAAGGATGCAGAAATAAAGTGGACTGACCAAGCAAGAAATTCTTTTGAAGACATTAACAAATCCATAATGGGGGGCCCAACCCTAATTAGTCCCAACTACACCAAGGGTTTTTACATTTTCTCTTTTGCATCTTATGACACAGTGGCCGTTGTACTATTACAAAAGAATGATGAAGGTATTGATCATCCAATTGCTTTCTTCAGCAGAACCCTGAGAGATGTTGAGCGGAAGTATGACCCAATTGAGAAGCAGGCTTATGCTCTCATAAAATATTTGAAGACTTTCAGAATCTACATTCTCCATGCAAAGGTCATTGCATATGTCCCTTCAGCTGATGTGTGTTGATGTATTTGTAACTTCGGAATGTATTCATCCGTATTTCTTATGTATTGTAATCCGATGTTTATTCCGGGATGTATTGTAATTTATTTGAGTCATGTCATACCCTGATGTTTATCCTGGGAAGTTTCTATAATGAGAAAGTCATGTCAATTCATTGTGGGTAACCCTCCTATTGGTCAAGGGTTAAAGTCCCCATAGTTGTGGGGCCCTTGGGTTATTAGACTATCCTAGTGAATTCGACCCTAGGTGAGTCATTGTAATTTGAGGGAATAGTCCCCACCATTGTGTTACCCTCCTATTGGTTGGAGGAGGCAAAGTCCCCACAAGTGGTGGGGCACTAGGGTTATTAGACACTCCTAGAGATGTCGGCTCTAGTAAGTAATTGTTAAGTGAGGCCGACATGTTGGAGTGGGTTCCAAGTGAACGGAAGAATATAAATAGAGAGTAAGAGCCTCTCTATTTATCATACTCATACACACTCACTCATTGGAGCGCATGAGTGAGAGAGGAGAAGCTCTTTCAGTGTGAGAGAGAGAGACTAGTACTGTCAGGAGATCACTTACTGTTTTGGGGATTTTTTATTTTGGTGTTGATTCTATCTCTGAGGAAGTTGTGGGTTTTTCACCATTTATGGTTTCCCCAAGGATAAACACTGTGTTCATTGTCTCTTGTGTTGTGCTTATGTTTTATTGTTGTGCATGTTATTCTCTCAGTAAAGATCCTAACATTATGCTAGCTTATATGATAAAAATCTAACATGGTATCAGAGCTAACCTAAGAAGAATACATTGTGTAGATATAGAATCTAGGGATTCTTACTTTTTGGGTCTCTCTCCACAATCCATCAGCAAAATTATGCTAGGCTGACTCTCCATTGAAGGACGCATCTTTCTATCGAATCGGAATTCGATTCCAAGCATTTTCAGATTTCGATGCGGAAATTAGGGCTTTCTACAGAAGAGGAATTTTTTAGTGAGCCCGGGCTTGGATTGTTCTCCTCATCAAAATCAAATTTTAGAGACTTGGATAAATAAATTTGGTTCGGTGAAACTTCAAGAAAGTAAAACCCTAGTTTGACCCCGAGCTAGAAAAACCCTAAATACTAAAACTACTAAGTTTTGGTACATTCACTATATCCTGAGATTTGTGAAGGATCAGGAGCGAAAAATTGCAGGGGAAAAATATAAAATTCTGATGTACACTGTTTCCAAAATTCAGCCTCATATTTTCTATATTCTGGGAGCTATGATCCCTCCACATTAGGGTTTCATCCTCTTCCAGAATTCATCCCTAATCAGAACACCTCGGGAGAATTGCAATATCTTGGGATGCAGAGGTCCAAATAGAATTCTTGAAGATGTTCCAGAAAGGGAATGGACTGTACTTTTGTTTTTATGAATTACAGACTCAGAAGATGATCCAGCGACACGTGGAAGTCCATACAACGTTTCTGTTCTGAACAGTCCTATAACAGGTCACCTTGGTAAAACGATCATAAATCTCAATTGGTGAAACCAATTTTGATAAAACCTATGGTGTTGGATCAGGTATAGGTGAGGTTACCTCAATACGAAATGTTAGACACAGAAGAGTAGTAATTTCAGATATATCATAGAAATAGTGATAGGAATTTCTGTAGAAGAAATTGGAAAACTAGGGCTTCCTGTTCTGGGAGCTTCCCTCCACTGTTTTCAGAAAAGAAGTACATTGGACATCTCCATTTGAAGAGATAAACTTGTCTATCCAATCAGATATGAAAGATTCCAAGTTTTGAAAATTAGGGTTTCTGTGACAAACCCTAGATCAACCAACTCCGGAACCAGGACAGACACCTCAAATCGATAAGATCTAATCCTTTGCTATTTTCATTTGAGGTTCTCATTTCAAAGTGATCTATCACATTAGCTTGATGACAAGCTTGGTGAAGTTGAAAAATTCCAAGCATGGAAGTATATGATCTCTCTGAAGAAAATGAATTGGACACCTACATGAGTAGAGAGGTTCCAGTTTCAGAGGGAGATGAGGCTAGAAGCCTTACACAAGAAGAACTTGGTCAAGGCCAAGAATATCATGGTTGATTCAGTCACATATCAACTTGAACCACAAGTGTCTTCCCTAAAGACACCGATGATGTTTGATTCCTTGACCAAGCTAGTTGAAGGGAAGAACATAAATCAGAATATTACCTTAAGAAACCAGTTGAAGGAAGTGAAGATCCAGAATGCAGAGACCATACAGTCATACTGTACAAGGGTCTCTCAAATCAAAGAACAACTTGAAGTGGTAAAAGAAGAAGTGAAGAATGCAAAAGTGGTGATAGCCACCTTGAATGGCCTCTCAGGATCATGGGATTCATTCATTCGAGGAATGTGTGCCAGAAGGAAGTAATTACCTTGAATATACTTTGGGAAGAAGAAGAAGCTCAACTCATAAGAAGAGAAGAGAATATGGGAGCAATTGAATATCAAGCTCTCACCATCCAAAGAAGAACCCTCAAGCAATGAGGAATATGAAGAACTCAACTCTTGAGGAATCTCTTATCCACCTTAGCATTTGGATAAGAAATGATGATATTATGAATGAAGAAGATGATGAAACTGAAGGCTCAAGAAGGAGTCTACCCACGAAACAAATAAAGATAAGTATTCAATTGTCATTTCATGATATTGTTTTGTTATACATTTGTTTATATTCAGTTGATGTATTATGCATGATAGGATGTTTGCATTAATGATAGTATACTTCTAATATGCATGTGATGGGTAAGTATCTCATGGTGCTATACAACTCTCCATTGATACTTATCTAGAATGAAACCTCTTTGCTGACATATTGGATTAGTGCACAATCTCAATGTTGTCCTGGTAGAGATGGAAGGCATCTAGAAAATCTTTCGTGAGATATGGATGAATGTTGTATTGGATAAAGTGGTTGCATGATCATATATTTATGCATAAGAATTTTCAAGTTTGAATATTCCTTATCAAATGTTTCTAACAATACAAATGCATTTGACTTGTAGGAAAGATCGCATACATAATCACCTACAACCAAACACGAATGAGACTTGTTCCTAAGAACAAGTGACGACATTTCAAAATGAAAAATAATATGACGAATGAAGCGACATCATTGATGCAGAACCTTCCAAGAACAAAGGGAATATCAGTTCAGGAAGAATGATGTCTAGGATGAAGTATCGATACATGAAGGGAAGTTTGTAGTTCCATCATGCAGTAGATGGAAACATCGTGGGATACAAGGCAATATTCGTAGCACGAGGCTTGTCACGAAAAGAAGGCATAGACTACGAAGAGAAATTTGCAGCCATTGCAAGTGAAGACACATGATAGGCATAATCATGTGTGCAAATGAAAGAAGGCCTTGTACGTGCTCAGAAAACACCCATGGGATAACACATACATGAGGAGCTTGATGAATATTTGAACCTTTGATACAAGGTGGATAAAGGATGACAAGCTCACAGATGGGTGCAAGAGGAACTTTTGAAAAGGTTCAAGATAGAGGATCTTGGTATCCAATGATCCTAGATGGATACATAGAAGATTAGTAGCATAGGAAGCTACTTGTCACTCCAACACAGAATGTTTTAGTGCATAGAGTACGCAAGACAGAGGGAGCATGATGCTTCAAAGGGAGTAACTGCAGAAGATCCTGAGGTTTGACATGGTACGACAGGATGGATAGATTACTGATGACTCTAGGATTTACTGAGAGTAAAGTGGATTCCAACCTTTGCTTCAAGATTGAAGGCGGAATACCAATGATGCTCCTGTTATGTGTCGATGTACTACATTCTAGGCATGGAGGTGTGGACAAGGGAAGTATGCAGTAGAGATCCTGAATAGGTTCAGGATGATGGACTGTATGACCACACCTATGGCATCGAAATTGAAGCTATTGAGTGTTTCTTCATCAAAATCGATTGATGCCATGATGTATCGTACCTGATGGATATGAGACCAGATACTCTCTTTGCTGCAAGTATGATACGAATCCGAAGATTAACCTATAAGGTTATACGAATTCAGATTTGGCAGTGCCATTGATAGGAAGAGCACTTTGTGGTGCTTCTTCAGTATGAGATCATGTGTGATCTATTGGTTGACAGGATGGAGTCTTGCATGGCGCTGAGTACATCCGAGGCAAAAGATGTTTCCACTTGCTATTTGGGAGGTAGTATGTTTCCTTTGAAAACTACTATTTGATTTTCTTGATATGACTTACATTTTTGGTATGACGCAGAGAGGAGTAGTGAAGCTCTAGTTTGTGATATAGATCGAGATCTCTTGAAAAAGGGAGCTCTAGGATATCTGGGAGATAGGTTGTCTGAGCATAAATCCTGGTGGAGCTCATAGGTTGCTCAGACATAAACGGTCCTGTAGGTTGTCCCCTGATGTAATTGGTCCTGGCGAAGCTCGTGGGTTATACTTGGACATAATCATCCCTGATGTGATTCTATGCTAGAAATGGCCAGAGTGAATTTTGAGTACTTCAGGGAGAAGCTTGGTGTTCTCTAGATTGAGGTTCCTCCCAAGAGAAAGTGACGTGTTTGTGTTGTGCCATTATAACATGGTGAGAGGATTGGTTCCTTCCATGACCAGATGTAAGTGCTCTACCATTCTGACATGGTGAGAGGATTGGTTCCTTCCATGGTCGGATGTAAGAGCCATGACATGGCGAGAGGATTGGTTCCTTCCATTGTCAAGTATATGTGGATGCCACATCCAGCATGAAAAAGGGTTGGCTCTGTGAAGACACATCTAGTATGAAAAAGGACTAGCTCTGTGTAGATGGCACATCCAGCATGAAAAAGGGATGGCTCTATGGAGGCTCATCTAGTATGAAAAAGGACTAGCTCTGAGTAGCTGCCACATCTGGTATGAAAAAGGACCAGCTCTGTGATGCCCTACCTAGTATGAAAAAGGACTAGCTCTAGGAAGGCTCATCTAGTATGAAAAAGGACTAGCTCTGAGTAGCTGCCACATCTGGTATGAAAAAGGACCAGCTCTGTGATGCCTCATCTGGTATGAAAAACGACCAT
>LPNX010295305.1:66608-144821 GCA_001517045.1 Pseudotsuga menziesii | reverse complement strand
TATGAAAAAGGACCAGCTCTGTGATGCCTCATCTGGTATGAAAAAGGACCAGCTCTGTGATGCCCTACCTAGTATGAAAAAGGACTAGCTCTGGGAAGGATCGTCTGGTATGAAAAAGGACTAGCTCTGAGTAGCTCCCTCATCTGGTATGAAAAAGGATCAGCTCGAAGATGATACATCCAATATGAAAAAGGACTAGCTCTGTAGAGGTTCCTTTGATGAGAAGAATCAAGAGATAGCACCTGCGATGATGCCCAGTGATGATCTAGATCGAGTGATGATGATCCAGATCCAATGATGATGATCCAGCAGTGATGATCTAGATCAAGTGATGATCCAAATCCAGTGATGATAGCCATTAATGATCCAGATCAAGTGATGATCCAGATCCAGTGATGATCCAGATCCAGTGATGATCCATATCTAGTGATGATGCCCAGTGATGATCCATATCCAGTGATGATGTCCCATGATGGTCTAGATCCGATGATGAAGATGGATAGAAGATGAAGATGACTTGAAGATGAAGAAGAATTGAATATGACAAGGACTTGATGATGATCCAGAAGATACAGAGAAGAAGACTTGTGCTGAAAATTGTGTCGAGAGAATACCTTCCTAGTTAAGAGGGAGTGTTGATGTATTTGTAACTTCGGAATGTATTCATCCATATTTCTTATGTATTGTAACCCGATGTTTATTCTGGGATGTATTGTAATGTATTTGCGTCATGTCATACCCAAATGTTTATCCCAGGAAGTTTCTATAATGAGAAAGTCATGTCAAGTCATTGTGGGTAACCCTCATATTGGTCAAGGGTTAAAGTCCCCACAGTTGTGGGGCCCTTAGGTTATTAGACTATCCTAGTGAATTTGACCATAGGTGAGTCATTGTAAGTCGGGGCAATCGTCCCCACCATTGTGTTACCCTCCTATTGGTCGGAGGAGGCAAAGTCCCCACAAGTGGTGGGGCACTAGGGTTATTAGACACTCCTAGAGATGTCGGCTCTAGTAAGTAATTGTTAAGTGAGGCTGACATGTTGGAGTGGGTTCCAAGTGAACAGAAGAATATAAATAGAGAGTGAGAGCCTCTCTATTTATCATACTCATACACACTCACTCATTGGAGTGCATGAGTGAGAGAGGAGAATCTATCTCAGTGTGAGAGAGAGAGACTACTGCTGTCAAGAGATCACTTACTGTTTTGGGGATTTTCTATTTTGGTGGCGATTCTATCTCTGAGGAAGTTGTGGGGTTTTCACCATTTATGGTTTCCCCGAGGATAAACACTATGTTCATTGTCTCTTGTGTTGTTCTTATGTTTTATTGTTGTGCATGTTATTCTCTCAGTAAAGATCCTAACATAATGCTAGCTTATATGATAAAAATCTAACACTATGAAGGATGTTTTGACTCAGCCTGACATTGATGGGAAGAGAGATAAATGGATTTCCAAAATCATTGAGTTTGATGTAGAGGTGAAACCCACAAAGATGGTAAAGGGATTAGGTCTAGCCAAACTCACGGCCAAAGAAAACTGTGAACTGGTGGGAATAAATTTCACATGTGTAAGATCAGCAAAGGTGCAGACTATGGTAGCAGTGGAAACATAAGTAAATCAAGATCAAAATAACAGTCCATCAGTAGCTGAGAACATATCTTCATGCGAGTGGTATTCAGGTATCATTCAATTTTTGCTAAAATTAGAAGTTTCTCCTGATCTCACTCCTAACCAAGCACGAGCTCTTAAGTTGAAATCTATTAAGTTTTGCATAATTGACAATTTGTTGTATTGGAGGGATCATTCTGGAATTTTGTTAAGGTGTCTAGATAAAGAGGAAGCAGAGCAGGTCATGCATCACTTGCATTCCAGTACATGTGGAGGCCACCACTGGAAAACCACAGCCCCATAAGATATTAAGAGCAGGATACTATTGGCCAGTCCTCTTTGCTGATGTATGCACTTTTGTAAGGGCCTGTGACCAATGTCAAAGATTTATAGGGAAGCAGCAGCTCAAATCCTTTTCCCTTAGGCCTATTACAGTGAATGGGCCTTTCCAGCAATGGGGTGTGGATTTCATAGGTGAAATAAATCCATCTTCTAGTGGACAGCATAAATGGATCTTAATAGCCACTGACTACTTTACCAAATGGATAGAAGCAGTGCCCACCAGAAATGCCACTCACCAAGTCATCATGAGATTCTTATACGAGAACATCTTCAGTAGGTTTGGTTGCCCAGTAAGGTTAGTAACTAATAATGCACCAACTTTTAAGGATGGGGGATTAGTTCAAATGTGTGAATCAATGTGTATTCAACTGGTGCACTCCACATCCTATTACCCACAAGGAAATGGCCTGGCTGAGTCATCCAACAAAATCTTAGTCAGAATCATCAGTAAATTGCTAGAGACAAATCAGAAAAGATGGTATTCAAAGCTTAAGTTTTCTTTATGGGATGATAGGGTGATAGAAAAAAGATCCATAGGGACTTCTCCATCCAAACTAGTTTATGGCATTGAGGCCATCTTTCCTATCTAGCTCATCCTTAAAGTGACAAAGTTCTTTCAGGAAGAGGAGGATGAGCCAAATGATAAGATGAGAAGGATGATGGATTTGGTGGAGTTATAATAGATCGGGGAGAAAGTTATAGGAAAATCAAAAGCTATTCAACAGAGAATAAAGGGCATGTTTGAAAAAAGAGCAAAGGCAGACAACTTCCAGGTCGGAGATTGGGTCCTCAAGTGGGATGCTGTCAGACAGGACAAGGGGAAACATGGAAAATTCGACTCTTTGTGGATTGGCCCTTTTGTGATAGCCCAGGTACATAATAATAACACTTTCAAATTGCAGAGTCTGGAAGGTGAAGAGGTATTTGATGGCCCCGTAAATGGGCGGTTCTTGAACCTCTATTTTATTTGAGGCTTTGAAGCCTTATGATTGTAAATTAGTAGATAGTACGTTGTTTTGATTTCAGAATAAGACTCCATGCCTAATGGAACAATAAAGGATAGTGTTAATTTACTTAGTCACTTTTAGGGAGAGGAATTTTGGTCTGCGGTTCTTGGGACCTCACTAAGAGGTTCCCATCCTCGAGTAGGAGCCAGATGTTATCTCCCAAAATAATTTATTTTCGTATGAAGAATTTAATTCACGCAATGAGGGATATGAATGTCACTAACAGTTTGAAAGCCTCTATTGTTGATAAAAATTTCACAAATTTGTAGATTCGGTGGCTTGGGAAACAATCAGAACATCTCATTAGCCACTCACAGACTTACAGACTACGGCTTCCGTGATCATATGAACTATTCAACGATCAAAAGAACTAAAGAAAACGTATCAGCGAGATAGTCAACTAAGGAGCTGAAACGACGGAATACGGACTTACTATAGCTTCCATGATTAGATGAACTCTTCAGCAATCAGAAGAACTAAAGACAACGTATCAATGAGATAGTCCACTAAGGAGCCAAAATGGTGAAAGATAAACTTACTATGGGATCCGTGATCAGATAAAATTTCAGTGATCAGAAGAATTAAGGGCTACGTATCGGCGAGATAGTCCACTAAGGAGCCGAAACGGCGGAAGAAAAATGGACAAGGCCTCTGATCAATCAACAGAAAATCATCGGTGAGGTTAAAGCTAAGCATCTCTGTAGTGTCGGCAGCACAGAGAACTAAAGCTCTGATTCAAAATTCTATCGACCTCCGAGAGCGATGAAATTAGTTCGGAACTTGAAAACACTAACCGTCGGCGAGATAGTCCACTAAGGAGCCAAAACAGTGGAAGACAGACTTACTACAGGTTTCGCGATCAGATTAAAATTTCGGAAATTGAAAGAAGTAAGGGCTACGTATCGGCGAGATAGTCCACTAAGGATCCAAAACAGCGGAAGAGAAACGGACAAGCCCTCCGATCAGTCAACAGAAAATCATCGGCGAGGTTAAAGCTAAGCATCTACGCAGTGTCAGCGGAATAGAGAACTAAAGCTTCGATTCAAATGTCTCATGGCCTCCGATAACGATGAAATTAGTTCAAAACTTGACAACACTAAACCATCGACAATCTAGTCCACTAATGAGCTGCAATGGCGGGAGACTGACTGACTACGGGTCTTGAGACAATATAGACTCATTGGCGATTAGAAGAACTAAGCACTACAGATCGGTGAGGTAAAGCTAAGAAGCTCCGTAGTGTCGGTGAGGCGACGGACAATGCTCCCAATCAATCACAAAAATAATTTGGAATAACAATTACACACATCGGTAAAAAACAAGACTTTCCATCGACGGCATGGAAGAATAATGCCCTGATTCCCTTTGACAATTGACTTCCGACAGCAATGAAACTAGGTCGTTTCACCTCTGAAATAGTGGCAACATTCTGATCTAGGGCAGTGATGTGCTAGAAGACAAAGCTTCTGATCAACAACCATGGCGGAAAGGTAGAAAGATCTGGCGGATTAAACAAGGAAGGTCACTTCAGTTAAACACTAAGACACTGGGTGTTGGTGGCGATTTCACACTGAACTAGCAGTGGTGATTATCATCGACCACTCCAGATATTAAAAGTTCACTTAGTGAACTAGATCTTCACAATAGATAGAAAAATAGTTAGCAAGGGTTTGAAACCCTAATCTGAAAAAAATAGCACTTTTGAGTATTTTTTGTGTAAACAGATCGAAGTTTCAAGATCTATGATTTTTGTAGAAGGATATAAAGCCCATGATTGATTTTATAATAAAGGTTCAAATTTGGTGATTTATGAGCCAATAATGCTTTCAAGCTTCTCATTTTATTTATTCAGGATATAAGATCTTTTGTTGTGATCTGTTCAGCCATCATCTCTTTCTTTACTGTATTTAGGACAGAATGTGCATTTAGGTCATTTTCAATTTATTAAGAAGTTGATGGCTGTCATCCTGTTGGTTTATTAGTGATATTTGATTTATAAATACCATCCTCAGCATGATTTAGCCATTTATATGCATGTGTTATGTGTGTAAGTCTGCCAGCCTGGTGAGTTCTCCATCCCTGCACCTTATTGTCGAACTTCTGAGCAAATTGCAACTAAAAGCCTTATAAACCAGTGTGTTTTATGCATGCCTTGAGAGTGGAAAGTTTACATAGGTCGAATAACTTGACCCATATCTGAAAACCCCAAAAAGAAGAATTGCAAGAGGATGAAAGCATTCATAACGAAGAAAAGGACAAATAGGAGGAAGATACACAGGAAGATGAAGAAGACTTCCCTAGACCTAACATTAAAACTCCATCTAGAAGGATACAAAATGATCATCCAGAATCACATATCATGGGTGATAAAAATGACGGAGTTAAAACAAGAAGACAACCACCAGGTGTCGCCCAAGCCCTACTCTCAATAGTAGAACCCAAGAAATTTACAGAAGCTAGCAAAATTGATGAATGGGTCAAAGCCATGAATGAAGAACTAGACAATATTGAGAAAAATGAGACTTGGGAACTTGTCCCAAGACCTAAACATAAGAACGTTGTAAGAACCAAATGGATTTTTAAAAACAAGTTCAATCAAGATGGACAAGTAATAAGGAACAAAGAAAAAATGGTTTGTAAGGGGTATTCCCAAGTGGAAGGTATTGATTTTGAATAA
Source organism: Pseudotsuga menziesii (assembly GCA_001517045.1). Taxonomy (NCBI): domain Eukaryota; kingdom Viridiplantae; phylum Streptophyta; class Pinopsida; order Pinales; family Pinaceae; genus Pseudotsuga; species Pseudotsuga menziesii. Next base: position 139,187 of record LPNX010295305.1, on the reverse strand, counting down.
ACTTATGCTCCTATAGCTCGAGTTGAAGCAATCAGAATATTTTTAGCACTGTCATGCCATCAAAAATTCAAAGTATATCAAATGGATGTCAAGTCTGCATTCCTAAATTGAAAAATAGAAGAAAAAGTCATGAAAAAGTATATATTGAACAACCTGAAGGGTTTCTCTTGTCAGAGAACAATGGATATGTCTATAAACTGAAAAAGGCTCTTTATGGTCTCAAACAAGGTCCAAGAGCATGGTTTTCAAGACTATATAATTACTTAAAACAACAAGGTTTTAAAAGAGGAACCACTAAAAGTAATCTTTACCTAAAGATAGAAGATAAAAACATGATCATTGTTGTTGTTTATGTGGACGATATCATATTTGGAAGCAATATTCAAATCCTAAGTGTATATTTTTCCTTTGAAATGAAGAAAGAATTCAAAATGTCAATGTTGGGGGAATTAAATTTCTTTCTAGGATTGCAAGTTTACCAAACAGACGAAGGAATTTTCATCTCTCAAATTAAGCACATCAAACATATATTGAGAAAGTTTAAAATGGAATATTCCAAACATGTAGGTACTCCAACGGTCACCAGTTGCAAGTTAAGTAAGGATGATGAATCTCTGGAAGTAGATAATACCATGTTTAGATCCATGATCGGCATTCTGTTATATGTAACAACCACAAGACCAGATGTGACGCAAGTTGTTGGATTGGTAGCTAGATTCCAGTCAGCTCCCAAGGAAACACATGTAACCGTAGTAAAAAGGATTTTCAAATATCTAAAAGACACTATGGAGTACGGTTTATGCTATCTGAAAGGACAAGACTTTACCCTAAAGGCGTTTACTGATGCAGATTGGGAAGGAAGCGTTGATGATCGAAAAAGTACTAGTGGAGTACCATTTTTTCTGGGAAATTGTTTAGTATCATGGTCAAGTAAAAAAAAATCCTCTATTTCACTATCCACAGCAAAAGAAAAATGTCATTGTTGCTACCTTATGTTCTACTCGTGTTATTTGGATGAGACAAACCCTAGAATATCTACTTGTAAAATATGAACATCCAACAGTGATGAAATGTGATAAAACTAGTGCTATAAATATGTCTAAAAATCCTATCATGCATTCTAAGACAAAGAATATACCAATAAATTATCACTATCTAAGAGAACAGGTATCTCAAAAAAAAGTCGAATTAGAATACATTGACAAAAAAGAATAGATTGCTGACAATTTCACCAAAGCACTGCCTAAGGAAGCTTTTGAGCGTCTTAGACAGAAAATGGGAGTAATTCTGTTACAAAAGAACTAAGAGGAGATAACTTAATCTCAAGGGGAGAAATGCTAATAGGGGGAGCTGTCAGACATAAAAGTTCCTTTGCCATTGTTGTCAAAGGGGGAGAATGTTTAGAGGTTTCCATCAATGCCAAAGGGGGATATTGTTAAGCATATAGTTGTCATTGATATCAAAAGTGTTCACAAATGACAAAGGAATAACCAATGGAGATGGTGGAAGACTGAAGGCTATAGGTGTCCAGAATAACAAAGGAATGAAAAATGAATAACTCTATAGCAAGTTGAATGAGGATCAGTTTTTGTATAATCCACAAAAGATCAATATGGATGGTGGGGATTGAGTCCGCGGATGAAGATATGACGGTCCAGGAGAGATCCATGATGAAAGTTGCAAGGGAAATAATAGATATACAAATATCCATGAGATCTGTGTGAAAAAGTAAATTGACAGTCGTAGAGAAGGCCACAAAGATCCAACTGTTGGAAAGATTGAGGAGGAAAAGTTGTAGGCAGGAAACTTTGGAAATTTGGTCAGGCATCCCACATCCCGCAAGTTGCATGCAGAAAGAAAGTTGTGGGGAGGCAACTTTAGAAAGTTGGCCGGGAATCCCGCTTACCGCATCCTGCATCCCTCAATATGGAAAGATCGGAATGCTGAGATTAGTTTTGCTAAAGCAGATCAATGATGAGGAAACGAACATGCGGAAAGAAAGTTGTGGAGAGGAAACTTTGGAAAGTTGGTTGAGCATTCTGCATCCCACATCCTGCAATCTAGAAAGATCAGACGGCTGAGATTATCTTTGCTAAAGCAGATCGACGGTACGGAAAGGAACTTGTGGAAATAATCTTGCGAAAAGGAGCGTGCAAAAAGGAGTTTGTGGAAAAACAAAAATGGACAGTTAGCATCTCGCATCCCACAAAATAGAAGATAAACGGTCAGGAAAATGGCTGACGAAGATCAATGGTGGGGATTCATTGATGAGGAAACTATGTTGGGGAAATATGATTTCAATAACAAATATGTAGAGTAGATCAATGGTCCGAAAAGATTTGAATATAAGATCAACAGTCCTGATTGTATCTTGAGAAGAAGAGTGTGGAAACACTAGACAACAATAAACAGGGCTGCAGAAATATATTCCGAGTCGTGGGAGGAATGAAATGTTTCCATTGTTGAAGAAGATGCGATGATTGAGCAGTTGCATGATGATTGGGTGTGTCTGTAAATAAACAGTCATGATCCAAAATGAAAGAGCGCATCAATGAAGAGTTGCATTGATACGAAGTAAGTATAGGGTATTTAAATGAATGAATATGTAAAGAATTAATTGTCTATATCAGTAAGTTTGATAGAGTCCAAAGTGAATAGTTTACAACTCTTTAAAAAATCTGAGAAAATTAGATTATGGTGGCAATGTGGCACTAGGGTAGGCCACAGGTCTGCAGGGGTCAAAGCCTCCTTTCTAGTCGTAGCTGGAGAACAGGGTGTCGTAGCATCCTTGTCTATAGAAGCGAGCAGAAAAAGCATAGGGGTGTTGTAGCATCCTAGTCTATAGTTGCAAAAAAAATATAGGTTGTGCTTTGCATCCTTTCTATAGTAGCAGATAAACAATTTTGTAAAATTCATTTTATTAATAAGTTTGTGTTGGTGGTTTTCTCTTTGAGGTTTCCACGATAAAATATGTGTCTTAATTGTTGATTATTGTGTGTTTTAATTGAAAAAGGGTCAATATTGATTCATCCCCCCATTCAGTATTGTGGGATAAACCAACAATATTCATTCGTAACGATCATTCTGCACAAATGAAGAGACTTTAAGCAGAGAAATGTCTTGGAAATATGGTTAATCCATGACTCCGCATATTCGCCCTAGTCCAGTGGAATCAAATTAAACATGGAAGCCCTGGGATTCCCCTTTAGTTTCAACAAATCAAACCTTGGGAATTGAGCACTGAGATACAGATGACTTATGGTGTAATAGAACGTAATGGTAACATGCTTGCAAGTAAGAGCATCATAGTGGTGAATGTCATTGGAATTGTTTTGTTGGGTCTTTTACTTGCATATGCATCTGGTGAGGATCCCCGTCCAAACTCATACTTTGGTGGGATTGTTCCACATGCAAACTCTGGAAAATTCCTATAACAGGTCTACCTTAAACCTATAACTTTGTTGTGAACGCATAGATGTAATTAGTTACTACGTTTATGGAGAATGAAGGATAATAAACCCATTACAAAATCATAAATAACTTCGCTAAATTTAGATTGAATGGATGTAACCACACAAAATTGATTAGAAACAATGTAAACCATGTCATAGAAAGCATACTCATGGTGCACTAAGATGTGAAAATGTTCTAATAGCATACCCATTAGGAAAATAGACTCCATGGGTACAATTTTCATGATTTTTTGAGATGGTTACTCTCATGGTTAACCTAGAATCAACACATTCTAAAATTCGAAATCAAACTGATATTGAATCAGAAAAGCATGGCCCTGGAAGTACAAATGTTATGGATTTCTTCTGTTAGGTTTTTGATAATAAAAACCTTAGATTATCAAGAAACTGAACCTCGAATGAATTTACAATTAGAAGACCGACGGTAGAGAGATTTTTCTAGCACATTGATGGTTAAAGGCATATCCCAAGATTAAGAAAAAAGAAATGCACCAGCTACATCAAACCTAGAATTATTAGAGATATGGAATTTCACGCTACTTTTTAGTTCTTGGCACGCATACCTCAAGGATGCAATGTGCTATCAGGTTCAAAAGAAAATGGTCATGAGAACAAGCATAGAAATACATGGAAATATTCGGCTATCCACATAAAGACACTATGCATGATTATTGTTCACCCACTTGAGATGATGTTACGTGGAGAAATCTCAAAGTGACGGTTCTTCTCCCTCATTGACAACTAAGACTTTTCCTCTACGTGTGTCGTTGCAACGGTAGGAAGGTCAATTTCTATATTCTTCGGTGAGCTACAGTTGTTTATTATTAATTACAATTGTAACCGAAATGTAGTAATTAGTGAGAGAAGATATTGCCACAGTCGTAAAAACTCTACTTCAACTCAGAATTTATTTATGAATTGATTCTATCTCTTAGTGCATCATTAAGGTCTGTTTCTATAATTTCCACTTTATAATAACATTCGGGATCATTATTGCTTCCGTCACTTTTGGTTTAGTATGTGCAACTATCTTTCTCAAATTTATCACTAGTGGATAAAATCCTTTAACCAAAGGATAATTTTCTTTTATGTAAGTTTTCTCATAACCTAAAGTATATTAGGATTCTATAACCTACACCTACAAGTTTCTAGTCAAGCTCTCGCAAAATATTGTACGATTCCTGCCACAAAGTAAGTTAAATATACAACCTATAGAAGCTCAAGGAACAGATAGAACTCTTGATAGTATTTATGTGAAACTCCTTTAAAATAGCAATCCATTACAATCTTATTGTTAGCCAAAACCTAGCCGACTAAACTTGAGTTTACCGCTCACTTAATAAAAATTAATTTTCACGCCGACCTCCTTTTCTTTTCACTTGTCCGGTGAAACAAGTTTATCAAATTTGCTTGGCCTTTTAGACCCGAATAATTTACTTCGACAAGTTCTTACTTGTCAGTTCTACCAAAATTTACTTCGACTACTTGTCGGTAACTTCACTTTGACCACTAGTTGGTTGACCTCTTCGACCACTAGTCGGTTACTTCTTCGACCACTAGTCAGCTCACCTCTTCCACCACTAGTCGGTTGACCTCTTTGACCACTAGTCGGTTACTTCTTCGAACACTAGTCGGCTCACCTCTTCCACCACTAGTCGGTTTCACTCGACAACTTGTCAGTTTTACTTGACCGATTTACTTGGACTCACTTGCTCTGGTTTGGTTTTAGTCTTTCTTAGTCTAAAAGACTTAATAAATTACAAATGCTTTTCACTTGTGATTAAGATGAAGTAAAAATTGACACAATAACAATTCTAAAGAACTTATAAAAACATATACCCAAATATTTAGGAAGACTTGAGTCGACCACTTTGTCGTAAAACCTAGAACTTTCACAGAATGAAAAATTTATGGATTCTTGTTCTTTCACTCAACCGTAATTGAAATTTCACGGAATGAGAAATTTATGAATTCTTGTTCTTTCACTCAACCGGAATTGTAAGAGACATTTACACGTAAATCTGGAAAGATAAACTATTTCATATATATATTGTCCAAAAATAACAAAGATAATACAAACTTGTCGATCCAAACTTGTCGGCTCACCGACTGATCCTTTTATAGAGCTTCATCTCTTTGACATAATCACATACATAGAAGCTTGAGCTTCAATTTCTCTTTCTCTCTTTTCTCACCCAGAGTTTCCTTTACTGTCTAACTTGATTTACAATCTTCTTCTTCTATTTATAGGAAACCTGAAAATTGCTTCTATCTGAATCTATCGACTCACCATTAAAGATTGTAATAACTATCTACCTAACAACTTAATTCGACTGGTTTACATTGTCGATTCGTGGACTCTTCCCTCATGTCAGACTAACCGACAAGATCTGGACTGATACTGACTTTGACAGAGTCGACTGAGAATCAAGTATAGATCTGCAAGTGATTAATATTTCCAACACTCCCACTTAATTATGAGGAGATGGGGATTTTCAAAACAAAATTTACAAAATGTTCAGAGCTTAAACATGCTCTATGCATGATAGAGTTCACTGTGCAGAACTTGTCATTCCAAGATAACTACACAGATACTAGAATGTGTCATTTGCCACTAGTTTTGTAAATATGTCTACAAGTTGATCTTTAGACTTGCAAAATTCCAAACAAATTTCTTTGTTGTTCACTAACTCTCTTATGAAATGAAACCTTGTCTTGATGTGCTTGGTTCTCTTGTGGAACACATGATTCTTGGATAACGCCATGGCTGAATTGTTGTCACAGAATATGGTTTTTAGTTCTTGATGGTTATGTGACAAGTCTTTTAACACTCTCCTCATCCAGACAGCTTGACATGCAACACTTATAGCTAGAACATACTCTGCTTCTGTTGAAGACAAAGTTACTATGGGTTGTTTCTTTGAATCCCATTAAACAACACTTGTACCAAAATGATATATGTACCCATATGTGCTATTCATGTCATCTATGTTTCCTCCATTGTCAATGTCAGTGTAACCAATGAGTTTAAAATTTTCTGAGGTTGAATACATAATGCCAAGGTCTTTTGTGCCACTTACATACCTCATAAATTCTTTTACCTGCTTGCCAATGTGAGTCTTTTGATGACTCCATGAATCTTGAGATCAAACTTACTCCATACATAATGTTTGGTCTTGTCATTATCAAATATATAAGGCTTCCAACAAGCATTTTCAACAGTGTAGGATTTACAGTTGATCCTTCATCATCCTTGCTCAATTTTAAACATGTTATTACTGGTGTTGGGTCTGTCTTGCAATTAGACATGTTAAATATTTTTAAAACTTCACTTGCATACTTTGTCTATGATATAAAAATACCACTTTCAGATTGCTGAACTTCAATGCCCAGAAAAAACATCACTAGCCCCATATCAGTCATTTCAAATTCACTTTCCATGACTGCTTTAAAATATGCTTTGCCAAAATCACTAGTAAATATTAAATCATCTACATACAAGTAGACAATTAACATATTACCTTGCTCATTCACTTTGGTGTAGAATTTCGGTTCACTTTCACTTCTGTGAAATCCATTTTCAGTGAGATAGGAATCAATCCGACTGTACCAAGCTCTAGGAGCTTGCTTCAAACCATAGAGTGCATTTTTCAGCCTGTACACTTTATGCTCTTGACCTGGAACTTCATATCCTTGTGGTTGTTCCACATATACTTGATCTTCTAGATATCCATTTAAGAATGTCAACTTGACATCCATTTGATAAACAAGCCATTTGTTTTTTGCAGCAATGACCAAGACTGTTCTGACTGTATCCATGCGTGTAACAGGTGAAAACATTTCATTGAAGTCTATGCCAGGCTGCTATGTGAACCCTCTTGCTACCATTCTTGATTTTTTCTTCTACACATTCCCATCAACATCTTGCTTTGTCTTGTAAATCCATTTGACACTGATTACATCTTTTTCTTTCGGTACATCAACCAGCTCCCATGTCTAGTTCTTCTCAATGCATTCTATTTCTTTATCCATGGCTTGTGCCCAAACTTCTTCTTCAGCAGCTTCTTCAAATGTTAGTGGATCATATATAGGAGAAAATAATGCAAAGAGAGAGAATGAATTTGGTGTACCAACTTCATATATCTCATGAAAACTTCTTGTCTTCACCATTTTTGTCGATGTCGACCTTGACGAAATGCTTGATGGAGTCTGTTGTCCTCTAGGTGTACTTGTCGGTGTAGCTTGAGCTTCCACTTGTGTCAGTGGTCCTTGTGTTGAACCATGTCGTGGTGTCATGGGAGTCGATGGTGCTGCGACCGGTTGAATTACATGTGTTGTTTGAACCACTTCCTCTTCCATATCATCATTGTCGACATTCGACACAATCTTAACATTTGTGTCGACAATTCCATCCCATGATTCATTCTCGACAAATTGAACATCTCGAACGATTATCGCTTTCCTTGTGATAGGATCATACAACTTGTATGCTTTTGTGTTTTCAGAATAGCCGACAAAAATACATTTTTGTCCCTTCTTGTCTAGCTTCCTTCTCAGCTAATCTAGAACATGAGCATATGCAACACAACCAAAAAATTTTAAATGAGAAACACTATGATTCATATCTATCCATGCTTCTTGAGGAGCTTTGTTCTTCACACTCTTTTTCAGACATCGGTTCATAATGTATACAGTAGTTGCAACTTTTTCACCTCAATATTCATTTGGAAAATGCTTGGTTGCCAACATGTTGCGTGCCATATCCATGATGGTTATGTTCTTTCTTTCGGCAATACCATTCTATTGAGGTGTATACTGTGCAGTGAATTTCTTTTGTATGCCATGGGTCTTGCAAAAATTTAGAAATTCATTTGAAACATATTCACCTCCTCTGTCGGTCCTTAAGATATTAATGCAGTGTCCACTCTGGTTCTCCACGAGTGCCTTAAGCTACTAAAAATAACTAAATGCATCACATTTATGTTTCAGAAAATACACCCATGTTTTTCATGAGTAATCATCAATAAAAGTTAGAAATTATTTGCAACCACCAATGGATGATGTCTGCATTGGACCACAAATATCAGAGTGCAAAATTTCAAGTGGTGTGCATGCTCTATAATACTTTCCGACTGGAAACATCTCTCTGTGTTTCTTTCCAAAGATGCAACCTTCACAAACCCTTTCTCGTCTCTCGATCAATGGAAATCCTTTTACCATATTCTTTGTGTGCAATAGCTTCAACCCACCAAAACTCGGATGTCCAAATCTGAAATGCACAACCATGATTCATCTTGAGCTTCTGTATGAAATGTAGCTTGCAAGTTAGTGCTGCCATTTTCTTTCTTTTCGAGGAGCTGGGTTGTTTCTTTATCTTGTATGTGTCTTCCCTTTCATGTCAGGAACTATCCTCAATGGAAACAAGTGATTTCTTGTCATTGGAACTTTTGCTATCAGTTGGTCGCTTGGATGCTTGTCTTTGATCACACAATGATCATCTTCAATGTAGACTCTGTAGCCTTTTTGTATCAGTTGTCCAATGCTTAATAAATTATGTTTCGGACCTTCGACATGATAGACATCAGGGATATACTTACTCTCCCCCTATTTGGTTAGGAAATCAAAAGTGCCTTTTCCTAAAATAGTAACTTGGACATTGTTTCCAAGCGTAACATCAGTTTGAACTGAATTATCTAGACTGGAAAACAAATTTAAATTACCAGTCATATGATTGTTGCACCCTGAATCTAAGTACCATCTGTCATGTGGACTTTCTTGAACAACATTGCATTCAATCAGAGATGTCGATGCCATTAACATTGCACTTGTCGAAGTGCTGGTGCTGGTCGATTGATTTGGGATTTTCCTTCCTTGGCCATATTGCTTCTTCCTATATTCATATGCATAATGAACAAATTTCTTACAATAATGACATTGGATTTTTTATTTATCAAAACTCTCACCACTTGGCTGACTTGGGTTCTGATTTTCTCCTCTACCACCGACATTTGTAGGATTTTTGTCTCATCCTCCTCTGGAAGAAATTATTGCTTTGCCTCTAAAGTTGTTTCTCCCCTTGCCTCTACTACAACTTATGGATGACTGTGCTGTGAATGCACCTTCCAATGATTTATGTGTTCTGTTGAGTCTGTGTTCATGATTGATGAGTGAATCTTGCAGCTAATCAATGGTAAATGTTGACATTTCTGTGTTTTATTCCAAGGTCACAACCAAGTTTTCAAATATTGGGGGAATACTTCTAAGAATTTTTTCAACCACCCTTTGGTATTCTATGTCTTTTCCATGAGATTTCAGTTGGTTTATCAAACCTACAACTCTGGTGTAGAATATGTCTATAGTCTCTGAATATTTCATGGACAGAGATTCAAAATCTCTTCTCAGAATCTGCAGCTTGGATGTCCTTACCTTATCCAAAACTTGATAGGTGGTATCTAATGTATCCCATGCTTTCTTAGCATTAATTTTTGCTGCTACTCTTGGGAGTATGCTTTAATGCATGGCTTGATGTATGTAAAACAAAGCTTTTCCATCTTTCTTCCTCTGCTCCCTCAAAACATGTTTCTCAGCTTATGTGAGATTTTTATATGCTTTCATATCTATTGGTTATGCATAACCATGCTGGACTATCTCCCAAACATCTTGACCTCTGAACAAATCCTTCATAGTTAGAGACCAATATTCATAATTCTTTCCTATTAAAATTGGAGTTTGTAATGAACCATAAGTGGAAGCCATTTTTAATTTTTAATTTTACTTACAAAATTAATTTTCCACTTTTTAAGACAAGATTTCTTTCCTAAACCTTGCTCTGATACCAATTAGCCAAAACTGAGCCGACTAAACTTGAGTTTACCGTTCAGTTAATAAAAATTAATTTTCACGCCGACCTCCTTTTCTTTTTCACTTGTCGGGTGAAACTTGTTTAACTCTCAACTAGACAAGTTTATCAAATTTGGTCGGCCTTTTAGACCTGACTAATTTACTTCGAAAATTTCTTACTTGTCAGTTCTACTGATAGTTACTTTGACCACTTGTCGATAACTTCACTTCGACCACTAGTCGGTTGACCTCTTCGACCACTAGTCGGTTACTTCTTCAACCACTAGTCGGCTGACCTCTTCGACCACTAGTCAGTTTCACTCAACAACTTGTTGGTTTTAGGCTTGACCGATTTACTTGTACTCACTTGCTCTGGTTTGGTTTTAGTCGGAGTTTACAGAATATGTTTCCTAGTCTAAAAGACTTAAGAAATTACAAATTCTTTTCACTTGTGACTAATATGAAGTAAAAATTGACACAATAAAAATTCTAAAGAACTTATAAAAACATATACCCAAGTATTTCGGAAGACTTGAATCGACCACTTTGCTATAAAATCTGGAACTTTCAAGGAATGAGAAATTTATGGATTCTTGTTCTTTCACTTGACCGTAATTGTAAGAGACATTTACACAAGTAAATATGGAAAGATTGTGTGGCTAAATAAACATGCATTCAACCATAAACTATTTCATATATATATATATTGTCTAAAAATAACAATGATAATAAAAACTTGTCAATCCAAACGTGTTGGCTCATCGACTGATCCTTTTACAGAGCTTTGGCTCATCGACTTATCCTTTTATAGAGCTTCAACTCTTCGACAGAATCACATACACAGAATCTTGAGCTTCAGCTCCTCTTTCTCTCTTTTCTCACCCAGAGTTCTCTCTATTGTCTAACTTGATTTACAATCTTCTTCTTCTATTTATAGGAAACCTGAAAATTGCTTCTACATGAATCGACCGACTCACCATTAAAGACTATAATAACTATCTACCTAGAAACTTAGCTTCAAAAATTAATTCAATTGGTTTACATTGTCGAACCATGGACTCTTCCCTCTTGTCAGAATGACTGATAAGGTTTGGAATGATACTTACTCTGACAGATTCGACTGAGAGTCAGGTATGGATTTGTGAGTGATTAATATTTACAACACTTATCAACCTTAATTTACAATCACATTAAGGTATACCCTACCAAACACCTGTTATATTTTTATCATTTAAGATATCATTATCTTAGGATATTTGACTAAGAGAATAACAAGCACCACAATCAAACATAAGAGACAATGAACACAAATTTTTTCCTCGGGGAAACCATAAAGGAGAAAACCCTGCAACTTCCTTAGAGATAGAATAGGCACCAAAAGTAAAACCCCAAAACAGTAAGATGATCTCCCGACAGCAGTAGTCTCTCTCTCTCTTTTCCCAACAACTTCTTTTCTCTCAGTTATGTGCTACAACTGAGTGTGAGTGAATGTGTGATAAATAGAGAGGCTCACTCTCTATTTATACTAATTCCTGGCTTGACGATAACTCATTAGGGACAAATTATCTAGCAGAGTCTAACAACCCTAGGGCCCCACAACTGCAGGGAATTTAATCCTTGATCACTAGAAGGGTTACCCATAATGGCTTTACATGACTTATTTACATTATAGAATCTCTCGATCGGAACATCGAGGCATGACATGACCAAATTACATTACGAGAACTTCCCAAAATAAACATCGGGGTACAATACATAAGATCTACAAGTGAATGCATTCCAAAGTTACAATTACATCAACAATCCCTCTTAACTAGGAAGGTATTCTCTTGACACAATTTATCAGCATAAGTCTTCTTCTGTGTATCATCTGCATCATCATCGAGTTCTCGTCATCTTCATCTTCAATTCATTATCATCTTCAAGTCATCTTCATCTTCAAGTCATCATCACTAGATCTAGATCATCACTCGATCTGGATCATCATCATTGGATCTGGATCATCACTCGATCTGGATCATCATCATTAGATCTAGATCATCATCATTGGATCTGGATCTTCACTCGATCTGGATCATCACTAGATCTTGAACATCACTAGATCTGGATCATCTCTGGATCTGGATCATCATCACAGGTGCTATCTCTTGATTCTTCTTGTCACAGGAAGTTCTACAGAGCCATCCCTTTTTCATGCTGGTTGTAGGCCTAGCCTCCATGTAGGTCTTCTTCAGCACTTATATCTAACCCTAAGTCAGAATGGCCCACCCATCACTTACAACTGACCATGAGAGGAACACATCCAACACCATGTCAGAAAGGCATGCCCAGCACTCACATCTGACCATGAGAGGAACCAATCCAATCATGTCAGAAAGGCCCAGCACTCACATCCGATCATGGGAGGAACACATCCAAGAACCATACCGAAAAGGCTCAACGCTTATATCTTACCATGGGATGAACACATCAACCATGTAAGAAGGGCTCAGCACTTATATCTTACCATGGGATGAACACATCACCATGTAAGAAGGGATCAACACTTATATCTAACAATGGGATGAACACATCAACCATGTCATAAGGGCTCAACACTTACATCTAACCATGGGATGAACACATCAACCATGTTAGAAGGGCTCAACACTTATATCTGATCATGTGGGATGAACACATCCCACAGTCACATCAAAATGGCTCTGCACTTACATCTAATCATGTGGGATGAACACATCCCGCAGTAACATCAGAATGGCTCTACACTTACATCTGATCATGTGAGATGAACACATCCCGCAGTCACATCAGAATGGTTCTCAGTCCCAGCCTGAGTATTCCTGGTAACTGAATAGGTACATCCATTCTCCCAGAGAATGGCATTCAACACTTATATCTGATCATGTGGGAAAACATCCCATAGTCACCTCAAAATGGCTCAACACTCACATCTGACATGGAAGGAACCAATCCTCTCACAATGATAGATTGGCTTAGCCCTTACATCTGACCATGGAAGGAACCAATCCTCTCACCATGTCAGAATGGCTCACGGACTCATCACTTCCCCTTGGAGGGAACCTCGATTTGGAGAACACCAAGTTTCTCCCTGAAGTATTCAAACTTCACTCTGGCCAATGGCTTAGTCAACACATCATCTATATGTTCATCCATCGCAACATACTGGAGCTTCACTGCTCCTCTTTGCACCATATCCCTGATATAGTGATATTTGATCTCGATATGCTTTGACTTGTCATGGAACACCTAGCTCTCTGACAACTTCACACAACTCTGGTTGTCACAATATATATAAGTAGAATATAACTAGAGATCAAATCAATCAGACACTAGATTCCTCATCCATACTACCTCACAACTAGTTGAACAAGCTGTGACATACTCTACCTCAGCTGTACTCAGTGCCACGCAAGACTATTTCCTGCTAAACCAAGAGATCACACCTGATCCCATACTGAAGCAACACCCTGAGGTGCTCTTTCTATCGATAGCACTGCTTGCCCAATCTATATCAACATAAACTTCTAGGTTAATCTTCTGATCAGCCTTATACTTGAGCCCATAATCAACTGTACCCCTTAGGTATCTTAGAATATGCTTTGCATCAATCAAGTGAACATGTCTCGTATCTGTTAGGAACTAGCTCAAGGTGTTCACAGCAAAGAAAATATATGGTCTTGTATGCATCAGGTACATCAAGGACCCAATAATCTAATGATACATTGTGGCATCAACCACTTCTGATGAAGAATCACTCAGTAGCTTCAATTTTGATGCCATAGGTGTGGTCATGGCCTTACAGTCCATCATCCCAAACCTCTTCAGGATCTCTACTGCATACTTCCCTTGTCTGAGGAAGATTCCATCCACATTCTACCACACCTCCATGCCTATAAAATAGTGCATCATACCCAAGTCCTTCATTTCAAACTCGGCAGCAAGCTTCCTCTTCGTATCAAAAATCAATCCATCCATACCTATCACAAACAGATCATCTACATACAATAGGAGTATCACTTGGTTACCATCTTCAAATTTGTAGCAAAGGTTGGAATCTAATTTACTTTTGCTAAAGCTTAAAATGGATAGAAAGCTGTCAATTCTTCCGTACCAAGTCCTGGGTTCCTGTTTTAAACCATACAGGGGTTTCTTCAATTTACACACATGAGACTCCCTGTAATGTGTATCAAAATAGAGTGACCACTCCACATACACTTCCTCTTCCATTACACCATTCAAAAAAGCAATATTGACATCCATTTGGTGTATCTTCGATTTCATCACTATAACCAGAGCAAGTACTAATCTGATGGAAGTGTATCTGGCTATAGTTGCAAACGTTTCTTCATAATCTATTCCTTCTTTCTGGGAGAAGCCACAAGTCACAAATCTTGCTTTATATTTTTCTAGGCTATTTTCTGCAGCATGCCTGATCTTGTAGATCCCTTTGGAAGTTATAATAGACTTCCCCTTTGGTCTAGGGACTACACCCAAGACATCATTCTTCATGATCGATTGATACTCTTTGATCATAGCATCCTTCCATTCTTTCCTTCCTGTTTCTTATTCATAGTTGGAAGGTTTTTTATCGATGAAGTCATATAATAAGGCTACATACCCGGAGCAGGACCTGGTCCTTTTTATTTCTCTATGATTTTCTTCTAGAGCCCCATATCTTTCTGCACCTTGGATAGCTTCTCGTACCCAAGCAGGTTTCCTCTTGTGAATATTCTTCTCCTGAGGTGGATATACAGGTTCTTAAGGTTCTTCCAATTCTCAATCTTCTTTTTGAATTCCTTCGTTCATGGTTGTGTCATGAATTCTGGGTGCTTATGTTTCTTCAGGATCTTCAGCATGTCTATTTATGGATATGTTGTAAGCTGAGTCTTCCTCAAATGTTGCATCCTTGCTGATGTCGATCTTCTTGAATGCTGGGAAGTATATTCTATAAGACTTCGAGATTTCAGCGTATCCCAAAAATATACCCTTCTTTCCTGAAGGATCTAACTTTGTCCTCTTTTCTTTCAGAATGTGTATGTACACTGGACAGTCAAATATTCTGAGATGGTCGACTTCTGGTTTCTTACTCGAAAAGACTTCTTCAGGTGTCTTGTTCTCAAGTACTCTATGTGGAGTACGGTTCTATAGATACACCGATGTTCTGGTAGCTTCTTCCCATATATGCATGGGAAGATCTTGATCATGAAGCATTTCTCTTGCATCTTCCATGATCGTTCTATTCTTCCTTTCTACAACCCCATTCTGTTGTGGATTATATGAAGTGGATAACTCGCTCTTTATCCCTGAATCTTTGCATAATTCTTTGAATTCATTTGATGTGAATTCTCCACCATTGTCTGATCGAAAGGTCTTGATCTTCTTTTTAGTGTGGTTCTCGATCAAGGCTTTGAATTCCTTGAACTTGTTGAACACTTCATCTTTGTTCTTCATAAAGTATATCGATGTCTTTCTAGAAAAATCATCAATAAAAGAAACATAGTATACATACCTTCTTAATGAACTTGATGACATTGGACTGTATACATCAGAGTGAAGGATTTCCAAGATTCATTTTGCCTTGCTCTCGCTACTTGGAAATATCTTCTTTGTGTTATTTCCTTTCACACATCCTTTGCAGACATCATTATGTTTTGACACGATTTCTGGAAGTCCTTCAACAACTTTTCTTGCAAGAGGTAGTGCTCCGTAGTGCACATGCACAAGCCTTCTATGCCAAAGTTCATTTGTCTCTAATGTGTCATGGATCAAGGCTTGTTCTAGATGGCCTTTCAATTTGTATAGACCTCCCTCTTGTTCCCCAATTACTACTACATCATCAATAGTCTTTCCCTTTGGACACATGATAACTTGGAGATCTACAAATGCAACCCTCCTGCCTTTTTCATCTAATGCAGATATGGAGAGGAGGTTCTTCTTTAGTCCTAGTACAAACAATACATCCTTCATCATCATAGACTTTCCAGAGTCTAACTTATAGGAGGATTTCCCACTACCTTTTATTGGATACTGGTAGTCATCTCCAAGTTTCACCTTGTGGGGTGATTCATGTTCTGATAGTTTCACAAAGGATTCTTTGAATCCTGTCATATGTTTGGAATCCCCACTATCTATAAGCCAATCATTACTTCCATGTGTGATGTTTCCCGTGAGAGTGGAAATCAAGACATATTCTTCATCACTTGAAGAATCATCACTTTCTTTTCTGATTCTCTTTATGGAAGGTTCATCATCCTCTGCAGCATGAGGATGATGTCTTCTTTTGTTCCCTTTCTTCTTGATGAAGCTATTTTTTTTCTTAGGACAATCTCTAGCATAGTGTCCTCTTTCATCACATATATAGCATCTAAATTTAGGTAGATTCTTGTTAGGTATTTTAGCATGAAAGTGATTACCTTGGTGATAAAATGTTTTTCTCTTCTTGGATTGTACTATGAGAGCTTGATATTCACCTCCCATGTTTTCTTCTCAAGGTGATATCCAAGCTTCTTCTTGAGATAATTCTTCCCATAGTCTGCTGAACTTGACTAGCTTCTTTCTGGCACAGATCCCTTGAATGAAAGAATCCCATGTCCTAGAGAGACCATTCAAGGTGGTCATTTCAATCTTTGCATTCTCCACTTCTTCATCCACTGCTTCAAGTTGTTCTTTGATCTGGGAGACCCTTGTGAATTATGACTGTATGGTCTCCACATTCTAGATATTCAAATTCTTCAATTGGTTCCTCAAGGTCATCTTCCGGTTTTTGTTCTTTCTTTCAAACAGTTTGGTGAGGGCATCAAACATAGATTTAGGTGTCTTTAGAGAGGACACTTGAGGTATGAGGTTATCCTTGATTGAATCAGCAATAATCCTCTTATCCATGACCAAATTTTTCTTGTGTAAGGCCTTAGCCTCATCTCCCTCTGGAACTAGAACCTCCTCATTGATGTAGGAGTCCCACCCATTTTCTTACAGGACCAAGGAGATCCTATACTTCAAGGATTGGAATTTATCAGCTCCCTCAAGATTTTCATCAAGATTGGTATGATGAGACATCTTAACTGAGAACATCAAATGGAAATACAAAATATTTAGATCTTACCAGGTTAAGATGTCGGATCTAGATCTGGAGCTGAATTTCTGCAGAGTTGGTTTAGGAGCAGATTAGGGTTTAACATTCCCAAAGTTCTGTCCAACCAAAAGATTTGATTTTGATCTCTAAACTTTTATTTTGAGGAGGAGATCAATCCATGCCTGGGCTCACTCAGAAATTCCACTTCTGTTGAAATCCCTAATTTTCGGCAATAGTGTCGGGTCAAAAACTGAAAAATGCTCAGAATCAAATTCTGCTTCGACAGAAAGATGCGCCCTAGAGAGGAGAGTCAGCCCAACCTTATTTTGCTGAAAATATGTGGAGAGATATCCAAAAAATAGGAAGCCCTAGTTTCCATAGCTACATAGTGTCTTATTCTCAGGTTAGCTCTGATACCATGTTAGATTTTTATCATATAAGCTAGCATTATCTTAGGATCTTTAACTAAGAGAATAACAAGCACAACAATCAAACATAAGAGACAATGAACACAATTTTTTTCCTCAGGGAAACCATAAAGGATAAAACCTCGTAACCTCCTTAGAGATAGAATCAGTACCAAAAGTAAAACCCCAAAACAATAAGATGATCTCCCGACAACAGTAGTCTCTCTCTCTCTCATCCTAAAAACTTCTTCTCTCTCAGTTATGCACTACAAATGAGTGTAAGTGAATGTGTGATAAATAGAGAGGCTCACTTTCTATTTATACTAATTCTCGACTTGACAATAACTCATTAAGGATGACTTCTCTAGGAGAGTCTAATAACCCTAGGGCCCCACAACTGTGGGGACTTTAAATTTTGATCAATAGGAGGGTTACCCACAATTACATTACATGACTTGTTTACATTATAGAATATCCCAATCGGAACATCAGGGCATGACATGACACAATTACATTACAAGCACTTCCCGGAATAAACATCGGGGTACAATACATAAGATATACAAGTGAATACATTCCGAAGTTACAATTACATCTACAACACCTCCTATTCCTCGTAGCACATCAGTTTGTTCGACCACCATCTAAGTTTTCATTATAACCACCTCGGATTCCTTCGATACTATTTTAGTTTATCAATAGCACAACTTCCTGTTACAAATTGAATGCTATTAGTTATTTAGTAGAGCTCCATGTAACTACTGCCAAAAGGCTTGCACCTCTCTGTCAAGGAATAATGGAGTTATCACCCATTCAAAGGTCATGATTTTAATGTTTAGTTGTGGTCATGTCATGTTAAAAAATTAACATAGTAGAAATGGATAGAAGGTTCGATCAAATAGTCACGCATTTTATCTTGCTTAACATATTAGAAAATAGGAGGGATTTAAGGACCTTACACATCGAAAACTAGGAGGGTGGCAAGAGAGAACCTTACTTTTGTCCAACTAGTTAGCCATGCAAAACCATGTAAACCTAGCTATAAACCCAGGACATTCCAATTGTACAACTAGCTATAAATTCCAGCCAGACCCTTCCTTCATTTTTTCCAACCAACTAGAAACCCCCACCCCATTTGGTTGTGAGGAAATAAACTGCTGGTGGGTCTATATATGTATCTGTAACTTATGGTGGATCTGGTACTGGGTCTCTATCTGGAACTAGATATGCTTCACCAAATTCTTAACCTAGACTTGAAACAGGATATAAATATGGTAGAATACCAGGATGGAACAAATGTGAATGAAGAAAATATTAGGGCTAACTAGTGGAAAACTCGTTAAGTAGTGTTAGTGGCTAGGATATTCAATGGATTGCTATTAGGTGAATTCCTACTACATGAGATTTCCTTCTTATCACACAACTAAATAGAGCAAAATCTCATTTTACTCCACATGGAGCATGATCTATAAAACAGGTTTGCAATTAGATCGTTGTTAATGATCGAGGATATAAGCTCGATCTATTGCATTAACCAAACTATTTATGCTTAAACAAGTTAATCCCACTATATAAGTGACCCATTTATTATTTTTTCTTTTAAGATAAAATGGAATGAAACATAAAATTTCCATTATTTGTGAGCCCTTCAGGCCAAGCATTTGAACTGCAGGTCTAATTTTAAAACATTCAACCAAACTAATTCATATTAGCAGATCCTTGTCAAAGATTCATATTAGCCGATCTGTGTCAAAGATTCTTGCGTGAGTTCCATTGTCGTGGTTCCTAACCTTTATGAGAAATTCAACCAAACTAATTCATATTAGAAGATCCTTGTCAAAGATTCATATTAGCCGATTTGTGTCAAAGATTCTTGCGTGACTTCCATTGTCATGGTTCCTAACCTTTATGGGACATTCAACCAAACTAATTCATATTAGCATATCCTTGTAAAATATTCATATTAGCCGATCTGTGTCAAAGATTCTTGTGTGAGTTCCATTGTCATGGTTCCTAAACTTTATGGGAAATTTATATGGTCTAACCCAAACCTTCGATCGACCCTCTCGAATATTGACCTAGACCGACAAATTTTAAACACGATTGATTCTTCTTAAATTGAAAAGTAGATCTAACTATAAACCAATGACGGTTTTCTTAAATTGGCGTCGCAGATCTATACTCTTTCATGAGAAAATAAATTATTTTGTTAATCCCCTAAAATTGTAATAACGACAACATACGGCGAGCCCTTCTATCAATTCCTAGAGAGATTATGCTTCCAAGGAGCTCATTCTTTTCTTAATGCACTTAGGGCTCTGAAAAACCCTAATGTTTTTCTCCAAAGACAAATCTATTGTAGGGATGAGGAAATAAAACAATGAGCTTTGAGGTCGAAGCATTTTAACCTCTCTCTAATACCATATGTAACGACCCTCCACGGAGTCCAAACAAAACCACTAACATAGATGCATATTCCTAAAACTAGATCTAATAAAAATTGTAGTACATCTAATTTTTTTTTTTACGAAAATAAACGAATTCAAATAATTTTAACATACCTGCAAATCGCTAGTCGTTGATTTTTGAGGATGATGCCAAAGGTTGTTTTTCCTCATTCTAATGCTGTTGTAGTCGATGGATTGTCAATATTTGATAACCTATCGGTTTCCTCCCTACCATACCCTAACGGGTACTCTCCTTCCCCCAGGACCTTCAGCTCAACGGGACTGACAATATGTGGCTAGTAACGACAATACAACGCCACACTACTATTGGGAAGCTCCCAACCCTACTCACGTTGTATTCAACCACACTCTTCTGCAGTCAACTCTCAGTCACAAAATCAATATGTGCTCACAATATGACAACTGGAAGAGGAAAAATTCCCCTCTCTCTTCATCCTTTCCTCTTTTTATTAACCCTTTCATTAATCACAATGCATCCATGCATCCCTTTAGGTTAACTCATTCTTTACTTAATTTATTTGTTTATTTTATTCGCTCAACCTTATTATCTTAGGTTATCTTTTATTTAGTTTTAAGTTAAGTTTACTTTACTTTAGTTTATTTAGTTCATTTATTTACTTATGATATTTATTTATTTATTCCTTTATTATTCTTATTTATTATTATTATTATTATTTTATTTATTTATTATTATTATTATTTATATTAGCTTTATTTATATTTAATTATTTTAATTATTATTATTTATTTATTTCATTTAACAAATCCAGATATATTTATGTTCTTTAAGACCAAATTTTATTATTTCTCTTTTGTTCATTTAGGTGTTTTATTACCGGCGCATTCCAGTCACGGCCAGAATTATCAAGACGCTATGCTCCCAGGATGCCCTTTCGATAATTCCCATAGGCAGGGAGTTGGTTATGACGATTGAACCAATGTTACCTCAATTCACCTACCCTTTGAAGAGATAGGTGGTTCCTAGGGAATAAGATTGAATCCCTATTGCATTCCCTATAGTATAATCCTTGTGAGTGATTGACTCGCGGCCTACCCTCATGACACACGCATCTAATGAGCTGGATTTTTCCTCACTCTATTCAAAGCTCATCGCACCGCCTATTTCTAGACTTACACATATAATTTCTCAGCCCCGTCACTTGATGTGGGTCGATTGGAAATTGTCTCCCATTACCTACACATATAACACATGTGCATCAAATCTCATAAAATAATATTTTAATCATAACATAATTATTCATTGACCTCAATTGTCGAGGTTTCCCGTCTCATTCGGAGTCCATGCATGCCAGTGCATCAAAACATATCAAACTTTAATAATATTACAAACAAGTTTGGTATCACCTGCCATAGTCGTTGAATCCCTTAGAATCTTTGCATACTGATGTTCTCTTTTTGTTCATGTACCTTCCTTTCTTGTCACCCTCGACAGACCATCCAAGTACGTGCCTATTGCAGCCACAACTATTTCCCCAAATTTTTTAATTTTAGGGCCCCCCATTTACTGGTTTTTCTTAAAATATTCCTAGGAGTATTTTATTATTGCCAAAGTTTCCATGAGTTCATAAATTTCTGGTCTTTTTCACTTTTCTATATTAGATGATTAGTAAACTATTCTTCCGATATCGGAAGCATAGTGGACTATCCTTCTGACATTGTGAAAATGGAATCATCTAGCTTGTGGAGTTCCTTTGGAATCCGTCGTCGATGCATCGAAGTTAGTCTGCTTTATTCTCGAACTTGGTTTGTTGAAGTTACGACTCCTTAGTGTTGAACTTATCCAATGATCTTGTTTTTCCTTCACCCTAGTGTTTCCGATATTCGATTATGTTTTGCAGATAGACACCGGGCTGGAAGAGATTGTAAATACCACTTCATATTTACTGGATAGAATTCATGATATATTGTAAAGTCTAAAGGGAAGAATGGTTTGGGTAGAAAGCAATAAAGAATCTCCCATAGACCTAGCTGCTAAAGACCAACAAACATTGTAGCAAGAATATGAGTTAATGGAATTTGCTAGTAATGTAGCAGAGGAATTTAAAAATACAGTAAAGAAGACAAAGACTGCTTGTGCTGAATTTTGCAGGAGAGTACTCTTCACATATAATCAGTGTCAAAATTCTGTTGAGAAAATATTGGAGGTGCTACCTGAACATGAGTTGTTTCTAAAGCATTTATAGGACAGATACAAAGAAGATGAACAATAAATCCAGCAGGTTAAGGACTTGGATGAATGGATATTGAAAAATGCAGTAGCACATGCAGAAATGATAATACACTTATTAGAGGACCAGCTGTGACTAATTCCTGCTAGAATAGAGGAGCTGAAGACCCAAGCTGCTAAGTACGATATCAACATTATATTCCTTGATCCTTCTGGGTTTGAAAGCATAGCAGCAGATGCTAATGCATGGAAAACGTTCACCAATGAGCAAGTTGGGCCTTCTTCATAAAATGTTTTGGGAATATTAAGTAAAATCTAATATATTGTATTAATTTTGTGCACAAGCTATAGGACAAATTTTTGGAAAATAAAGGTTGGGGAAGCTCAAAAGACAATGAGGGGCAGCCCAATAGTTTTTGCTTTTGTATAAGTATAGGAGAGTTTTAGATAGGAGGGGACATTTTTCTTGACTATCTTGAGGAAGTATTGTAAGAAGAACTAATTCATTTTACAATAAAGAGTTATATGTTTCTACTGGATAAAGTTATGTGGATTTTCAAATGTTTGCTATGGGATGGTTGGATATGAACTATTTCTTTTTCAACTTGTTTCCATGAACTGTGAGACCATTCTAACCTATTGAATTCTTTCATGTTATGAATGTGATCCTGTTTATTTTGTGAAATTTCCACATTGAGCAATGAATTTTTTAATTAACAATAAGCGATCTTGTTGTTTATCTTTCTATTGATATTTCTGTGTTCAGAAACATTAACAACTATCTGTGATTTTCTTTATGCATGCAATACAGTACATTACTCACCATTAATGACAGTTTTTCTCCCTAGGGATAGGTTAGTGAGTCTTGGTTAGTTTCTTTCTGCTTGTGATTTAGAAGCGAGAGAGGTAAGACGAGAGGTAAGAACCTATGCTTCACATTGTGACCCTCCTCATTATCTCTATCATCTACATTTAGCTAGGCACTTGCACATCATACTTAAACATTAAAAAACTAAAAAATATACACGGTGGACCGGGTCATAACAGGTAAAACACTTTAATTGTTACTTGACCTACGGTAGCCGGACCGTAAAGCGAACGGATTCCCAATACCAAACAATAACGAGCTAATTGGGAACGTTTATTGGGGTGAATCCCTAGTGTTGTTACCTATGATTTTTCAGGCCCCAACAATGCCACACAATAATTTTGGTAATCATTCAACAATATATAATTTATCGATTTCTTGATAAATTCATATAAATTTCTCATTCATTCATAATTAAAATCATCATATAATCCATAAGTTAGACAATTTTGTTTAGTTCATATCTCTTCATTAGCTAATCATTTTACCCATGTCTAGGTCATCCAGAACCAAATGCCCTCAATAACATGTCCAAATAAAGTTTTAAATACAAAATTAATAAATAGCGAGGTCATTCTTCATAGAACTCCCTCAAAGTCTAGTCATAATAATCTCCAAAGTCAAGGTAAAAACAAGGGGTTACAGTACTGGAAGCCTCCCATTCAGTAACAAATGTCGTTTTATGTCGATCTTCCTTTGCAATCCTTATTTGGTGATAACCAAAAAATTTATCAGTAAAATAGTACATCTCCTAGCCGCCTACTCCTTCGAGTACTTCATCTGTGAATGGTGTCTAAAATGAATCATGCATACAAGCATCATTCAATTTTTTCAGGTCGACACAGATTCAAAATTCACCTGTTTTCTTGTCTTTTACCACCATAGGACTAATCCATTCCAATTATTTGACTCACTCAATGATTCTGGAATCCAACATCCTATCAATCTCATCTTTGACTCTTTCTTTGTAATGAAGATTCAAGGAATATGGCCTCTACCTCACCGGTTTCACATCTGGCTTTAGTGGGATCTTCATCTCCCCTAAATCACCCAGTATCCCCTTCATTTCTGAGAACTTTGTCAGAAACATGTCTTAGATTACATGTAAGAGATCCGTTATTTGTGCCATGGTATCTTCATCCTAGTAATCCCCAAGACTTGTAAACATTAGGTTCTCCTTTGTCCCAATGTTGACTTTTCTAATCTTCAGTGGTTGATTCATGGGATTAGTCACTATATCTGGTGCTACGACACACCTACTCCCTTCTATTTTTGGAATATTGATATTCCTTAGTTCATCTTCATCCTCAGGTCTGCTAGATAAATTATAACATTCCATCATCCACTGCATGTGGCACTGCGCATGTGGATCCACTGGATATGCAACTGGTACTACCTTTAACAACACGTCGTGAATGATCTGAATTGCATTATGGACATCAAGATTGGCATCCTTGAAACTAAAGGTATGAGAAAATAAAACCATCAGCTCCTCCCATGTGCTTATTTCTCTACAAAACTCCGTGGATAAGTACCATGACCTTGGAATTTCATCAAACGTGTGAATGAAGGCATGGACCCATTCATATTTTGGTCACGATTCCCACAGAGTCTGACATTCCTGCAGATGAACACGGGGGTCATTCTTCCCATCATACCTTCTAGTGTGATACATTTCTATGTCATTGAAGCAGACTATCATCAACCATCGACACTACACCCATCCATTAATCGTCTTCTTATGAGTTTCCCACCAGCGTGCTGGAGTATCCTTCATTGCTTCCTCCAATGCCAACAACCACTGAGGTTTTGATACATTCTCTTCAAAATCCATGAGGAATACATAAATCTTGGGCAGTCCCTCATATATTGGTAATTCAACAATCTCAGTCGCAATACAGCATACCGACTGTGTGATTAACTGACACTTTTTGAGTGACACCTCATGCATGCAATTTTCCAATTTTTTAGTGCATCATCATAATTGAAAGATGTGGATCTAGCTCTGTGCTAGCCAAGTTCTCCATCAGTAGTTGGGTGGATGTAATTTCTGAAATTTTGTAAGCATGATCCCATCCCTTGACAAATTTGTCTTTCACTGGTTCAATATACCTCCGCCCTTCATTTGGATCCATAGGAGAGATGACTCTCATGTCTTGATTCTCAAATGTCATCATACGCTTCTTAAAGTTGATCACTACCATACTATTGTTGGCCCATCTAGTCCCCAACAATACAGGATAGTAGACTCTACCATTGACAACTTCAATCAGCATAGGTCTTCATACCTTCAACATACACAACCAGGTTCGGCACCCATCCGATTGGTTGCACTTTATCCTGATTATCCAAGCGCAACAGCACAGGGGACCAAACCAACATCGACCTTCCCATTTTCTACCATGTCTTCTTTGTCAGAATATTCACATCTAAGCCTAGATCTAGAATGATTGAATCTACTTCGTAGTCCCCAATCTGAATGTTCCTGCACATCTATTTTCTCATCTTTTTCTTATGCAAAGAGTTCACCATGGAGTCCTTTCGCTCCTTACCTGGGTGATGCAACATGTTCTCAATCTCAGTAAGAGCATCAGGATCTCTTTCTAGAAGAAAGAAGCTATCAAGGTAGTTCTGCAAGGTACCATGCTGCTGCGATGGTCCTTCCTCCAATGAAGAATCAAAATCAAAGGGAATTTCATAAACATGTGACTTACCAGAATTTATTTTGATCACATCCCGCACTTCAAATAAGGTGTCTCTTTCAATAGTGATATAAAATAACACCTTCTTCTTCCCATATAAGCGAACCTACATATGGGGGCCATCCTCTCCAGTCGCCGCACCTCCATGGGTGACGATAGCAACATCAACATCCTCCGTTCTGGGTTCTGCTGAGATTGTCGCAACTGTCGACCCCTAATTGTGGTTCATCAATGGATTCTGGTTCAGGGGTGGATTCTAGTTCAATGGAAGATTCATATGTTGATTCACATTCTGGTTTTGAATTGGAATTTGATCTTGAGTCTGATTATGCAACTGATTCCGGTTCTACAATTGGTTCTGGGTCTAAGCTTGCAACCGATTCATATTTTGCAACTGTGGAACGTTGTTGGCCTGCCATCTCGCAATTAATTGCAGACAACTCCCAACTGTGTGATCAATCGTGGTACAATATGTACATGTACACTATGCATGAAACAACAAACATTCTCTCTGGTAGTTTCCAAATACCCTAGAATTGAAACATTGGATTGGTTTGCGACCGCGCCCTCCTCTTCAACCAAAGCCTCCTCCTCGACCTCGAAATCCTCCTTGGACTCCTCCTTGTTGATGGTACTATGGCTGATTCAACTATTGTTGCGGGGGATTCACCTACTATTGGACATAATGCACTACATGAACATACTGTTGTTGCGTTAGAACTATCTGCATCTTGGTATACTATGGTTGCGGCATGAACTATTGCTGCAACTGTGGCAATATAAACTGCATCTGCGATGGTAGCATATACTGCAGTTGAGGTGGTGGTTGCACTACCTACATATGTAGATATGGTTTTTATATGATGTGATGATATTCAACCTTCATGTATTATGAGTCATACTTCCTTTTCTGGAGTAGGTCATATGTGTGACAATCTTTATCTTCATGCCCGACAGATCGACAAAAAGTGCAGTATAAGCTCGGTGGCTTTGTTACCATCTTCTACATGTATCCACATTCTTCATGTCGATTCTCATACACTTGGCATATGTGACAACATGGTACACTTCTGCAACTTAATGAGTTTGACGCTCTTGATAACAGAAAATTTCAGAAATCAGGGCAAGTATCTTTGGTGTGTCCCTCTGCATGACATCTACTGCACCAAATATCTTCATGATTTTATTTCCCTTTCTTGATGCCTTGTAACTGAAGAATCAATTTTTCCAGCTGTTCTTGAATCTAGGTCATGCCAGCTATACTTTCTCTAATAAGTGAATCCTCCAACTTCATTCTGATCTCCAAAGCCTCACTCTGTATCGCAATCTTTTGCTGCAATAGTGGCTGCCGAATATGAGATATCAACACTGCGATAAACCATTTTTTGTGTTGAACATCGCTCATTTTGAAGCTGACCCTTTCCATCAGTGTCTTAAATATTTGGTCAAAGTATGAAATGATTTCATTAGTAAATTTCCTAATCTCCTTTAACTCTATAATATATTTTTCTTCAGATTTGGGTTTTCTGAATTCTTCAATTAGTCCTTCCCCGACTTCATCCAATGTTTTTGAAGGAGTTCCCTAAGGAACTTGTATAAATTTCATGAACCAATCCAGTACATGACCCTGAACAGTGGTCACCAATTGTCCCTTCTTGAAATTATCATCGGTGGTCTGTCTGACAGCCCATACTACCTCGCATAGAAACTAGTACTGCTCGAGATCATCAGTCCTGTTTCCATGGAACAAAGGTAACTTGGCGTCGTCGCCTTCCATCTTGGGCCTCCTTCCTATAGGAATTGATCTACTAATAGAATGTTGCTGGCACATTAGACAAGTCGACGTGGAACTTGTGTTTCTTACTGAATGTGGAGTAGTGCGTGTAGGTGTGGTCACATGGCTGCTAGGGTTTTATCTTAATTCTATCATCGGTGTATTCTGTGTTTGGTTGTCCTATTTGTCACTGTATGGGTTCTTCGTCCCATGTGGTATTCCTTTATGGTCTTGCATTTCTTTCACAACAGGACCTTCCCATGTCCTTTTCCTCTTCTCTTGTCGAAACTTTGCTCCTCCCCTCATAAGACCACTTTCTTCCTAGGATTCCCTCACAGTCTCGTCGAAACTTGCACCCATATACCCCTTATATTTCCATTTGTCTCACCCATTTCGTCATGGTATCCACAACCTACACACACCAGAGTTCTACTACTCGAGGTGCATCCTTAGTATGCCCTTTTCACAAAAAAACATCTTAATTGACAATTGCAATGATAACAGGAACCTACCTCATGTCCTGTTGAAAAATTCCCTTTCTACTTCATTGTAGGACTTGGTAGTGTCGATTGCAAACTTAGTGGTATATCCATCCAGACTTCAACAGCCCGCGATTCCTTGTTGTCAGTTTTTTGTATCTCCTGGATCAGTTTAGGGGTCCAGGACATTATCTCTCCTCCTTGGAAATTTATCTTTTTGTAGGTGAACCATGCCAACCACTTGTACAATATAATGGGAAATTCAAAGAAAAAGCACTCATGTTGACCATCGTGTATGTACCTTTCCAACCACTTGTCTGTTGTCAGTCCAGGGTTCTTATTTTCTGCCTCATCAAATTCACGTAGCTACTGTTCAAACCAATCTTGAATTTCTGGTCTTGTCAGATGCCACATATCCTCCTCTTAGTTGCAACAAGGTCCCGACAATGGAACCATTTGTTGGTGCAAACCTAGCCACCAAAACCAGTCGATGGGGGTTCCCACTCTGTCGATGCTCAACTAACCATGATCCCTCTGAGCACCGGCCTTGACAGGTTTTACCCTGCCCAGCAACACCTGCGAAGAGGATGAAGTCTCACCTGAGATGTTCAAGGGAGAGTTGTTGGAACCAAGTTTCCATAGAATAGAAGAGGACTATGTGCATGGACAATTCATCAACTTATTTAACAGATATGACTGGTTACTTAATAATCAATGGGACCATTCATCATAGATCACATCATTCATTCATAACAAAAAACAATCATACTATTGTGCAACTAGATCTAGACAGATAACATCATTTAAAAGCAGGAAACATTGCATCATAGATCTATGTCACACATTGAATTCATATTCACCATTAGATTGCAGAAATAGTAAGACATAAAAGGATAAAAGAAAAAGCAATTCAGATCAACTCCTGTCTTATCATATTACTTCTACACAACAATCCACAAATTCAAAACATGCAACAATTCAACAAGTGTTCTCAATTACTTCCGTCAGTCTCCAATTATCTATGGAATCAAGCTCTCCAATTATATTCCATATCCTTCTCAACACTTGCAATTCCACCTCTATTTATAGGCTTGCACCTTTACATTCATGGTCCACTTGGACAACTTCCTAACTAACATATAACTGATTCTACAAAATAATGACCAATATCTGCAAAATATGGTCCAAAGTACAAAAAGTGACATAAAATATTCAAAATAATTCATCTTCCACCTTGAGCTTGTGCATCATCTGCAATGCTACGTAGCTGACTTGTCCCAAAAACCCTGCCAACACTCTTCCCTCGAGAAGGATGCAGGACACTTCAAACTTTGGAAATATATAAGGATATCTCCATACTAGGGATAAGAGGTGGAAATTAGGAAGATTTACTCATCTAGGAATAAGTCATATTTGACCACTACACTTTATTCCGTAGGAAATTCTTAGATAAGCTCTGCAAAAACTAAGGACTTTTTGGATTTAGAAGATTGGAAATCCAAGTCAAACTCTTGGAGAATGAATGAACTTATTGAATTTTCCCTCAATTATACGTTGGGACAAAACATACTGAAAAGGATTTACATCTGGGACCATTGTTGTAGTCCTCAGTAAAATGTAGTGACCCAGCCTCTGAACAGCATAGATAGTTGCTAATGCTAATTTCTTGGCGTGGGAGTATCTGAGTTCTGGACCAGCTAATGAACGATTGAGATAATAGACAACATGCTCTTAGATATTTTCCTCCTCATGAACCAATACTACCCCTGTAGTGAGGATTTCTCCTCACTGCAGGAGCAAGATTGGCTCCCTTGTGCCTTTAGGGCACAAGGGTAGGTTCCTACTCTTTGAAAACAAGAAAAAAAGAAATGGAAATAACATAAACAAAACAACAAATTAAACTAAACTAATATAAACAAGAATAAGCAAATCGCAACAACTGTAAACTAGATCTAATAGCAAGAGCAGAAAGAAGAAGTGGGGATGAAACTTTGTGAACCCCTCTATAGAAAATAGGTTAGGCTTCTCCTCCTTAACCCTGCAAAACAAACCTAAGCCACCATGGATAAACCTGCAAACAATGTCAATAATAAAACCTGCAACTAGAAAACAAGGTTAGAAAGAAAAAATAACTAAACAAACATGTAAAGAAACATTATACCTCTATTGGGTGGAAATGGGCCACCATGCCCTAGCTCCTGGAAGCCTCTCTCTCTTGGTTGGGGGAGCAATGGATCAAATGGGAATGGATGTGGAGGAGAGGGAATGTGGGTGGTTTGAGAGGCAAAGGTCTCAAAGCATCCATGGGCAGCATAAAAATAGGCAAGGGAGGAGTGTTTTTAGAGTGACCCCCCACTCTCCTTTTATAGCTTTTCCAAGGGGTTTTAGGGTTTTAAGCCCTTGGTCAGGGTTTTAGCCCCTTTTTTGGGCCTTTATCCCCTTCCGCCCTAACTTTAGCCCCTTTTTGAGGGATTTAGATCCTAGGGGGCTATTTTGGGCTCCTTTTTAGGGTTTTTAGCCCTTTTCTTCATCCTTGGGCTCTTTTGGAGGTGTGGGGGTCAAATGGAAGGTCTTATGGAGTGGAATGAGTGTTGTGAGATGGTGTCCTTGGGTGGTGTAGGCCATAGAGAGCTATGTGGGGGATTTTTGGGTTAACATATTTCCCCCTGATGTGTGAGGGCAGGAGCTCAACGTATGGTCAATGGACATCATAGGATTTACTGTGTAGAGGTGGTGCTTCCGGGGCTGGGGCATGGTGGCTTTTGGTTTTTGTATTAATTTGGTTCCCATCAATGGGTTAGATACAATAAATGTGTGACATGTATATGGACGAGGTGGGAATTCCCATGCTCATGACAATGTCAAAAGAATCATTTGATCTATGCTCTAAAAGACAAGAGACGATCATATACAACTGATGTAACAATGTTGGTTGCCTCTATGTGAGGCTAAATACAATACTAATCTCGTTCATTAGACCCATAGCATTCTCATGGAATGCTACATCTTCATGAATGATGGTTTGCTAGATTTGGTGCATAGCTATGTGGACTCGCTGATTGAGAGTCCGAGTCTTTGTGGTACAAGTATGCTGCATCAATCATAAAGGTATATCGAAGCACTGCTGGGGTTTCAGATCACTGTCTCCAACGCAACCCAAAAATCACAAGGGACATAACCTGTTTAGGTCCCTCGAGTGCAGTCACCAATGTGCTAGAGTCCGGTGACATCCGGGGTCTTCAACCAAGTACTATGTGGAACAAAACCTATACGAATCTCAATGGTGTGATGATGGAGTTGAAGTCGAGCACGTGAGAAACAACCATACCAAGAGGCACTAAGGACTCCTCTCAAGTGGTCCAAGGAACTCATCAATGATGTAAAAGAAACCAAGGTATAGGGACCTCTGGCTCTATCCTCTGGAATATGTGTGTTGGCATCGAGAGAGGGAGACCTGCCCCTAGTCAAGGAAATGATGTTTCCTTGACCAGGAGCACGAGGGATAACCAAAAGGTGTGAAGCAATCTGCAGACTGATTCACTAAATTGGGGGGGAGGGGAGGGAAGGGAAAAAACTGAACAAGGGCACGGGGGGAGTGGGAGACTCAAACTTCCTTTGTTCAGAGTATGACAGTAGGGCAGACCCGGCAACAAATGAAACTTAACTCATGGGAATGGGATCATAGCTGTAATACCGGGAATGTCACTGTAGATGGGAAATACTTGGAGGAGGTGGACACTTTTGATTCTGATAGGATCCAAGGAAGACATATTGCAGAGTACTCTGAAAAAAGGCAACCCAATGTGAGGATAATGCCAAACTGTTTTCTGTGGGGTGGTGTCTAGGGATACCATTGTGGTATGGTCTCGTAGATTTTTGGTGAGCCCGAGAAGGTAAATGCTCGATGGTGCTTTCAATTTTAGAGAGTCTAAAAGCACGAAGAAGACTCCAGTGGGGGCTCTTTTTTGTTGGTAGTCTCCTACGCTTGAAAAAGGATAAAAGTATACATAGGAGAGCTCACCCATCCTAGAGGGGATGAGAGACTTCTTTACTGTTGGTAGTCCAATCAGGCCGAAAAAGGTTAAACCTATACTGGTTGGATGGTCATTCAAATACTTTTATGAGCATGAACTAAACCAAGTTTTCTCGACAATATTTTCTTGTTGAGATGGCTGGGAAAGAGCTTAATGACAAATGGTGGTGATATTTTTCGTAAAGTGTGGCCCCTCTTCCCAAGAAAGCATAAAAGTATGCAGAGGGGAATGTTCTTGGCTTAAGTGTGCCAAGGAGGTCCTTTTCATGAAATGGTCTACATGGTCTAGAAAAGGAGATAAATTAGATGATGTAGATGCCCTTTCCTATATTTTAGTGAGCGGGAAAGGAGGCAGCTGCGCTCTGAAATCTTTTCATTGTTTTAAGGAGTCAGAAAAGAGCTTAAACAAAACTCTAATGTGGTCAACTGATGGTGGCACATGCAGTGCCTCATGTTGGGACGGTGGACAGAGGCCCAAAGGTCATCCACGTAGTATCGACGGAGTAGAAAGCTCTCAAAAATACCAATACATGCATGGGATAGATCGCGGTAGAGGCTCACGAGTCGGTGCAGCAGATGCACGCAAACTGAAGTGGCTCTCGAACAGAGGTCAAGACAGTGTGTGTGTGTGTGTTGTGAGGGATAGACTTGACTACACGCGATGTAAGTACAAGTCTGAAGGAATTTATATGCCAAATATGTGTAAGAAAAATAAATTGTTTTGTGGAAAATGGTCCAGATGTCTGCGTCAGGTGCGGTGAATGGAAAAGACAACTATGTGTTAAAAATGAAAAATAAAAGCTAAAATTACAGTCCTTAATGGGCATAATCCCGAAAAATCGCATGAGTTGCGGTCGGGTGGTGTGATACAAGTACAAGTCCATAGACACTTGCATCATCATGTCATGGTTCATGAATCTAGGTGACTTATGGGAGATGGTCCCGAAATTGACTTATTAAACATGAGACAATGGTCTCATAAAGAAATGGAAATTTGATCTTGGAGGTGTGAGAGGTGTCTCGAATAGGTTTCAGGTGACTTTTGACTAACAGCTGATGGTGTTGCCTTTTATTTTTGCTAAAAAATGTTGAAAAAAAGAAAAAGAAAGTGAAGTGACTCATTGCTGATGTTAAGCATAAATTTTCTTGAGGTAGATCCCATCACGAGGGTTCTCCAAGAGTTTTCCATCAGAGTCAACGAGGGTGTATGCCCCTATGCCAAGATGAAGGTCATTGGTCAGACAGGGTGATGGAATCCGATATTTTATGGGAAGAACCAATTCCACACAATGGTTTAAATGGAATGGGGTAAAACTGAAGGCGGTCTTACATATATCTCTGTCATCGCGAAAGTGGTGTTGAGATAGATCAGGTGGATCTTCCACAAAAGGGAAATTGGGGCTAGATATCATGAAAATGGTAGTGGTTGTGGCTTTGGTTGCCTTGCCCCTAGTCTCTGTTGGAGGAAGAGGGGAAGGCCTCAAGACAGTAGGAGTCTTTGATGGACCTGGAGGTAGGGTGGGTGGGTCAAGATACCACACAGGATCTCCCAGTGTGAAATCCTGTAGATTGATGGTTTCCAAGGCAAACTTACTCATGATACTAGATGGTAGGAAAAGGAAAATGAAAAGAAAAAGGAAAAGGATCATGTTGAGTGGGAATGAAACCCATTGTTTCCCTAGTAACTGAGGTTGAGGTTGCAACTGAGGTGGCAGTTGTGGCTGGGGAAACAACAGAAGAGACAGGTTTGATGGACCGTTGGTGATGGTGGAGATAAGAGGGTCTCTGGAATTGGACATCATGTAGATGGACACGGTGTCTAAAGAAGGCAATGGGGGGTGAACTTCTTCGATCAATTTGATTTCAGACTCAAGGGAATGGTGACGGAGGTCAACGAGAGCCATTCAAAATTTGGGTAGTTATTGGCAATGGTGGGAGTAATGTCCATAAAAGCCGCAAAGGGCGCAAGCATGGTTTGTCCTCAATGCCTTGTTCTTGACTAGTGGCACTGTTGGGAGTTCAACCACGGGGATGTTTTCGTTCGTATCCATAGCATCCAGATGCGCACGGATCACTGGGATTTCAGGGAAATTTTGAGTTGGATGGCCCTGTTGTTCGTAGATGACACAAGGTGGGACTTGTCATGGTTCTGCGGTGGATTTGGTGTTCTTTCCCCTAGCCCTTTTGGGTTGGGGCGGTCCAGGTGTTGGTGCGGTAGTTGGCTTATGCAGACCGGGTGGGGGGTGCTCAACCGCAATAGGTTGCACCGGGGTTAAAATAACCTGGGGCATTACTGGTTGAGCTGGTGGATAGAGATACCACACTGGGATCCCCAACATAAATTTGGGTAGGCTTAAGGTGGCCATGACCGTCTTGCTCATGACACCAGGTGGGGGAAAGAGGAAGGGAATTGTATGGATGGGAGATGATCCCACATAACTCCCAGCTGGTTGCATTTGGGGGTGAGGTTGTGGTTGTAGCTACATGTAATGCTACTGCTGCGGGTGATGTTGTGACTGCTGTTGGCATTGCGGCTATGGACGATGTTGTGGTTGCGGTTGGGGCTGCAGCTGCGGTTGCTATTTGGGTGCAGCGGTGCTTGATGAGACCATGCACAAGTCTGTAGTTTTCTTTTGTGTCAGTGGTGGTGACACCAACAGGGAAGGAGCCATCATGGTGGGATATGTAAACAACCCAGGGCCCACATTCAATGGTGTGGAGGCTGGTGTATTTTCAACCATAGTGTTGTGTTACGGAGAGAAATTCCTATGGCTTGGGGTACCACAACAGACATCTTGACTCCATAAATCAATCCTTTCCAATATGAAATAGAAATTAAATGTCTAACACTAAAGGATCAGACCTTGTACCTTATTCCATATGGTTGAAGTAGATCCCCGTTGAGCTTTCCAACTTCTGCTTAAATTGATAGATTATTTCCTCAACAATAAGTAAACAATACAAGCATTCTATATATCATGGTGTTAGATCTATTCTAGCATATATAATCAATAATGTACAAGCATTTGACATAATACCATGGATAAAATATTCATTCAAACACACATTATTGGACAAGAATAGATATTTCTATTAATATAAATCAGATATTACAAGATACAAGCTCTGACGGCACATCTGCGAACCGGAGAAACTGAATCCCACACTTGGGCCTCCACCACCTCAATCCTCCATCTCTCGATAGCAAGCTCACAAGAAAAAGGAAAGCTTGGGAAGAACACACTAGTGCTCTAAGGGACAAAGTGATGCAGACTCAAGCATAAGTTCCAGCAACAATGGACTATAGTTTCTTTGCTCTCAATTCTCTCTTCTTTCCTTCAATGTACAAAGGGGTTCCTTATATAGCTTTCAAAGGGGTAATGAAAGGTCGAATCCGAGAAATCTCAAGGCATAGGGAAGGCTAGGAGTCTAATGAGTCAGATCCATGTCAAAGAAAAATCCAAAAGGATTTGGATTATGCACACATCCCGATGTACGCGGTTTTAGTGGTCAAACCCGCGCATATACGCACTTATAGGTTTAAAATTTGCGTGTATCATTTTTCATATGTTTTTAGGGATGATCAAGGAAACATCAAAGGACAAAAAATGGTCCATGGGGTCTAAGGAGTCTGCAGCAGGATAGGGGAAGGCCATACAAAGTGTGATTCACCTAGAGTGGTGAAATCAGCTATAACAGATGCCCCCTAATGCGTGAGGTCAGAGGGGTCATAAGATGGCCGAAATACATTATAAGTCCATCCTAGAAGTGGAGTGATGAAGGATCCCAAATGGAAGACCAGCTACCCAATCAACATAGTACAATAATACAACTCTACATATAACTGCGAATACATATAGCAGTCCGCGATACATAAGAGTACAATGGCCATGAATAGGCATGATACATGATGTCACATATGTGGTCATAGCCACGTACAATATAAATAGATCAGAATCTCCATGATGAAGATATATGTAGGACCATGATCTCCATAATTACTGAAGATATAACAGATCAAGATCTCCATAGTAGCTGAAAATATTTGACATATACTGGAATCAAGTCACGAGAGCTGAAATCTCATGAACACTGGCATGATCAAGGAGGTAGCATATAAGAGATGCCACCAATATGGAAAGTCTTCTACACAAATCGCTACGAGTACATGTACTACTATGCAAATAGAGGTGTCGAGGTCGAACATAGTAGTCGATAATCTGATTAACGGTCATTAATGTATACTATTAACAGACGCGAGATCACCCACCGATAATGAAAATGGGAATCAAGGTACTAGAGTGCAAACTAACAAGTGTGAATAAATGTGTTGAGGTCGAACACTTGAGAGGATCCATCGATCAGGGGACATTGATGTATTCCCAAGAACTGTCAATGGCGAGAGAACCTACCACTGATGACTGCAAGTCTCGAGGCACTCAAAATGACTCTAGATTCCAATCCCAGAATAAATGATCTGAATTTGATGGGATGAAATCCACTGGAATGAGGGAATTAAGGCATCCCCCATCATCCAACACAAGGTACTCAGCAAAGCTGTATAATGTGGAAGGACTCGATCATAAGGTGCACGAACCAATAACTATACCAGGAATGGCCGACATGCAAAGTCAAGATAACTAAGGAATGGCTGACTCAGGCTTCAACTTCCTTCGAACGAGAGCATACTGGCGTATGGTGATTGAATGAAGGCAGCATAGACTCGATATACAAAGTGGTACATCTATGCAACACATGAGGCATCAACAGAGGCTCCATAGGGACTGGAAGCTTAACCAGTCAATGGGGATAAACTCAGATAAATGAGTACAGCTTCTAAAGTCAAACTATAACCCAACCAATGGATGTGATATACAGTGCCCTGTTCAAAGGCGACACGACTTGACAGTTTCCACAGATAACATCTTTCCTTGTCCAGCTTTTTGGTTTTTTGATTTTTTTGGACTTTTTCAGTTATTTAAAAATATTGAAAAAAGAATAAAATAGCTTTATAGTTACATACTAGGAGGAGATGAGCGTCATAAGGGAAAACAAACTAGTTCCAAGCAGTGGAACATACCTATGCTCAATGCAAGGACACATGTGTAGGATATCGACACTCGGGGGAAAATGCCCTCCTGGTAAAAAGGGAATCAAGATGCGAAGGATATAAAAAATGGCTCTGCATGGTTAGACATGAGACAAGCTCGGGCTATATGGCTGAAACGCAATGTCAGGGAAGCCGACATAAAGCTCAATAAGACAGGAAAAGCTCATGATAATGCATTCATAACTTGACAAGAGGGAGTCTTGAGGGAAATAGGCCAGCAAAAGATCAAGAGGAGTATGAGGCTCTTGCGAAATGTCATGGCAGTACTATACAACAGACTCCCACACCCTAAAGGAGAAAACATCAGCATGGGAACCAAATGCAAATAGGGTGCTAACTAGGGTACCCATGCAAGGTAAAGCTCTACCACTCATATCATACCACTTATAAAGCAGCAAGAAGGTTCCATGACATAATAGAGTGGGTTCATACCTAAAGTCATGATAAGATGGTCAAAAGGTTATGCAAAATGCAAACAGTGATGAAACCTAACCTATATGCCAGTTTAGACATGATACCTGAGATCGGCACAAATGGGTCAATCCAATGGTTGAAATGGCACTGAAAAAGGTCTTCTACATCACGAATTATGTCAAAAGCGGTCCAAAATGGTTAGAAAATGTAGAAACTATAGGAAAGGGGGTAAAAATTTTCAAATATTTGAAAATTTTCTATAAATAGTAAAAAATTCAAAGCCAGCGGAGTCGCCAATTCTGTTATGGAGAGAAATTCCTATGGCTTGGGGTACCACAACAGACAGCTTGACTCCAGAAATCAATCCTTTCCAATATGCAATAGAAATTAAATGTCTAACACTAAAGGACCAGACCTCGTACCTTATTCCGAACGGTTGAAGTAGATCCCCATTGAGATTTCCAACTTCCGCTTGAATTGATAGATTACTTCCTCAACAACAAGTAAACAATATAAGAATTCTATATATCATGGTGTTAGATCTATTCTAGCATATATAATCAATAATGTACAAGCATTTGACATAATCCCATGGATAAAATATTCATTCAAACACACATTATTGGACAGGAAAAGATATTTCTATTAATATAAATCAAAGATTACAAGATACAACCTCTAATGGCACGTCTGCGAACCGGAGAAACTAAATCCCCCACTTGGGCCTCCACCACCTCAATCCTCCATCTCTCGATAGCAAGCTCACAAGAAAAAGGCAATCTTGGGAAGAACACACTAGTGCTCCAAGGGACAAAGGGATGCAGACTCAAGCATAAGTTCCATCAACAATGGACTATAGTTTCTTTGCTCTCAATTCTTTCTTCTTTCCTTCAATGTACCAAGGGGTTCCTTATATAGCTTTCAAAGGGGTAATGAAAGGTCGAATCCGAGCAATCTCAAGGCATAGGGAAGGCCAGGATTCTAATGAGTCGGATCCATGTCAAGGAAAACTCCAAAAGGATTTGGATTATGCACATATCCCGATGTACGCGGTTTTAGTGGTCAAACCTGCGTATATACGTGCTTATAGGTTTAAAAGTCGCGTGCATCATTTTTCATATGTTTTTAGGGATGATCAAGGAAACATCAAAGGAAAAAAAATGGTCCATGGGGTCTAAGGAGTCTACACTGAGACAAGGGAAGGCCATAAAAAGTGTGATTCACCTGGAGTGGTGAAATCAGCTATAACATGTTGGTTGCAGGGATGATGTTAGCGTGTGCGGTCGCACCTTGTGGCTCAATGGTGGTGATGGTAGGGATAACATTGGTAGGTGTTGTTAACCCTTGCGGATCATGGTAGGTGAGCTGGTCAACCGTCACAATCTTCCCTTCATGGGGGAACATCATGAGGCAGAAGATAGTTGACGCGATGGCTCGCATGGTGTACATGTAACTCCTCCCAAGGAGGAGGTTGTGGTCTAGTTGAGCATTGACGACTTCGATGTCGATCAGGACTGCCTTCCCGGCTAACATGATGGGGACATGGGGGAGGATTCCTTGGGATTTAGTGGGGTGTCCATCATAAGCCCGCAGAGTTGTGGAGGATGGTTGCAGAATTGGTGATCCAAGATTCTGCCAAACCAAGGTAGACATGATGCACGTGGATGACCCCTCATCCACTATGCATTGGTGCATAACCAAGTTTCGGATGGACACTGGGATTCAGAAGGCAATAGTCGAGGGCATGCATGGCTCTCCGTTCTCCATGTCAAATGTGATCAACTTAGATTTGGAGGGGTCTAATGCCGCTAGAGCGGCTAGTAAGGATTTCCACTGTGTTGGGCATGTTTTAAGTACCTCAAGAGCGGACATGGCAGTTGGAGTTTGGGCCAAATCGTCCACAATGCTATAGCTAACTGCAGCTCTATCTATGGCATTATTGGAAACTATCTGTATGGGGGGTTGTGGGAATGGGGGTAACTGAAGAGGCAGGTTGATTTTCTTGGACGTGGATGTTGTTGATGATTCAACAGGTTCAGTGGTGGTACCGTACTGATTCCGTCAAGTTTGCCAATTGACCTCTTCAGTGGTCATGACTAGCAGGTGGTGTACACCTGTTTCGGCCATGGGAGGTGCCCCCGGAGCATTGGGATTGGCTTGGGGAGGTTGAGTAGTTGCCACTAGTCCTTGGAATGGTAGTGGGTTTTGAAGCACCATGGGGGCAGGTCCTTCTGGTGCCTAGTTGGGTTGGGCTTGATTGGAAGCATTGGCATCCTATTGGGCCTCATTTTGAATGGCCTGCATAGCGTGAGCCATGAGGGGACACTCAAATGTGTAATTCCCATAAACATCACAGAGTGTACAATGTTGTTTTGTGCGCAACAAAGCGTTGTGTCTTGGTGCATTCTGTCATCGGGGGTTTTGGGCTGGCCGGTTAGCCGCGGCATTATTCGGAGGGTTCAGATGCTGACCGCCTCCCTATGGTTGGTTATTGCCTTGGTTGCGGGGCTGGTTGTTTCTAGCTTTCCCTTGTTGATTGTTGGGGGAAGGCTCATTGGGATGGTTTTGTTGTGTGAACACTTGTCCCAACGGAGCGGGTGGAGTGGGGGTAGGGGCTTGAACTTGTTGCACTGGTGGTGCATAGTATATTTGTGGGGGTGTTGGTGCAACAAATGTGTGCATTTTCCCCACATACTGTTGTGTTGGCCAAGACATGGCATGAGCCTACTGCGGTGGCATAGGTTTTGCATAAGAGGTTGTTGCTCCAAACTGGGACATCATTCTAGCATAGTCTGGAGCTTGGTTTTGTTAAGTAACATTAGCAGTGTTGCTTGGTTGCAGTGAAACGGCAGGTGGTGTCAGTTGAGGATGAGTTTGTTGGGATACTGACCCTATGATGCCATCTACAGTGTGGGGTTCCCCTAGTACGTCACGGTAGGAGGTACTCGGACGAGGAGCGTCTAGAATGATAGTGTACAAGTATCCAGACTGAGAGTATATCAAGTCAAATTGTTGGGGTTTCGGTATGGCCTCTTCTTCAGATTGGGGATGTTCAGATGTGACATCCTTTGCAATGGGTGGGAGCAAAGTATTAAGGAACCAATCCAAGAAGATCATGTCATCTAGTTGGATTTTGCATAAGCTACGGTGTCGCCACCACTCATGGATATGGTCAGTTATGTGAGTGGCAATGCTTTGGTGACAGGATAACAGGATCTCCACCCCCTCGTCATATCTAACAGGGAGTTGAAAATACTGTAGGAACATGAAGGCTATGGAGTTGAAGTCGGGGTACATGGCTTGTGGCAGCTTAATGTACCATTTGGTCACGACACTTGTAAGGGTGTGTTGGAACAGCCTCAGCCTGATGAAGTCATCTACGATGCTATTGGATGAGCACCATAGATGGAATGTCATTATGTGATTTTGGGGACATTCCCCAGTTTTTCCTTCAAACTTTGGGAAGTCTGATGGCAGCTTAGTTGGCATGGGTGGCCAGAAAGCTTGGTGGCAGATGGGGTAATTCGTTAATCTAGCCAAGTCAAGCAAGTTCAGATGAGCGATGAAGGGCATATTTTACCCCAAGTTGATGTGGGATGGGGCTGCAATGGGGGTGGGGTTTGCAGGTGCATAATGCATTTGCGTGGTTGGGGGTGCTTTTGGTGGCACCATTGCGGATGGTCCAATGCCCCCAAGTGCTGTGTGGGGGGGCGGTATGGGTGGTAGGAGCATTTCCCCCATGTATGATAGTAGGGGAAATGTAGGTGAATGGTGCAATGCCCCCCTGTGTGGTAGAAGGGGTAGTGTGTGTGGAGAGGCCACTGCCCCCATGTGTTACCACTGGGCCATCTTGGTTGGTCACTATGGGTGGTGGCAATTGGATAATGATAGTCTGCATGACTGTGCTTGGACTGCTTGCCAAGTTGTGGGTGACAGGTTGTGATGTGGACATGGGTCCACTTGCTAAGGTTAGGCTGGAAAATGGATCCGGGTTTGCACTAGCCATGTGGCTTGATGGTGCAGTGTGGAGGTATGGTTCATACTGATATGGGTCTAAATTAGAATCATAGGCTATGTGGCCCTTTGATGGTGTGGGAGATCACTGAGAGCAGCTTCGACGGTGCCTATCAAGTGTTCCAAATGGTGGTGGTTTGCCTCTTAGGCGTGAGGAAGATCGTGGAGGATCAATTGTGTTCTCTTTTGTGTATGAAACTGGTGGGTATGAGATTTGGACCCTAGTTTCAATGGCTTCCTATTGGCTGAAGGTGGTCTCTCGGCCACCAATACTTCCAGAAGACAGCACTTGGCTTGTTTCTCATGGGTGCTTCTACTCAATCAAAAGGGTTCATTGCCCATTTCACTTGGCAATTCCTCTCACCGGCCAGCTACTTTGGGGTTCCTGTGGTACTCCTCAAAATGAGTTTCTGGGAAAATCCCAAGTACTTCCCACAGTTGAAGTAGTTAGGGACTTATGTCCTCAAAGACTGTAGAATTGATTGTACTTAGTGTAAATTTGGTAAATTTTAAGGCTTACTCAGCGTCATGAACTGAGTTGGGTTAATTATTTGGTATGGTGTGTTGGTTTGCTTGTTTTTTCTGTTATTTGGTTGTTGCAATACGGTTTATGAATTCATGGTAGAGTTCATATCATGGTTTTGTATGCAAACAAAAAAATAAATTTGTAAGCAAGAACAATGATTAACCCTGGATTGTTGGCCTAACTAAATGTCTATCTCTCAGTGATATTCTTCTTCAAACCAAGAGAAGGTGTTGGGCTCTCAACACAATGGGACTAATCCCATTTGTAGATCCTCAGGTCACCTCCCGGATGCTAGGTTGGTCAGCAAGGAGGACACTTAGTGCCATGAGAAGCCCTCCTTCTCTACCCCCTCTACCTTCCAGGTCACTCGATTTTAGTGGTTTGGGAAAAATACCATGGAGTTCCTAGATCTATACGAGCTTACCCTTCATTGTATCCCAGTATACCCCGAAGGGTGATGACTGGGTAGAGGAGGAAGGGAGCATTAATATGGTTATTTTTAAGTTACTTTTAGTTAGACTAGTTCATTTTATTAAGCCTTAATGATTGATTTACCATTTACACATTGTTCATGGATTGATTTCCAGAAAATAAAAACTGGAACTGAAAAATACCAGCAATGGTGGACAGAGGTAGTTAGTTTGCACTAATAGTCCTCTGAAACTGAAAAATTACTGTCAAATAAACTTAAATTTACCTTCTGTGTGACAGGCCACACATTTCTGACCAAATCTAGTGAGGGGGCCGTGATATTTTTCCAGAAATGAGCAAGGGCGTCGCACAGAATGCAAAAACAGTCGCAACCTGAGTTTTTAGGCTGAAGTCACACCTGATTGGGGATTAAGTGCACCCTGTGCTCACCTATTTTCTCATTAAGAGCATCCCAGTCTCACCTTTTTCCCCGATAAGAGCGCCCTGCTCCAGAAAGGGGTTTTTTGGTGAAACAGGGTTAGATATGGCTGACAGTAACTGGTACTGGGGTCAGTCTTACTTGGCTTGGCCTAGCAAAGGCTTCGGCACTAACTAAAACAGGAAATAAACAAGATTTAAGACATATCTAACATAAGATTTCTGAATACTAAGGTAAAATTGAAAAAACTTGAAAACTTGAAATTTTGGTGCAGGGGTCCTGTGGGATCAACCTGGTAATGTCGCCAAAGCTATAGTGAGGATTTCTCCTCATTGCAGGAGCAAGAATGGATCCCTTGTGCCTATAGGGCACAAGGGTAGGTTCCTACTCTTTGAAAATAGGAAAAAATGAAATGGAAATAGCATAAACAGAACAACAAATTAAACTAAGCTAATCTAAACAATAATAAGCAAATGGCAACAACTATAAACTAGATCTAATAGCAAGAGAAGAAAGAAGAAGTGGGGATGAATCTTTGTGAACCCCTCTATAGAAAATGGGTTAGGGTTCCGCCTCCTTAATCCTGCAAAACAAACCTAAGATACCATGGAGAAACTTGCAAAACAAACCTAAGCTACCATGGAGAAACCTGCAAACAATGTCAATAATAAAACCTGCAACTAGAAAACAAGGTTAGAAAGCAAAAACAACTAAACAAACATGTAAAGAAACATTATACCTCTATTGGGTGAAAATGGGCCACCATGCCCTAGATCCTGGAAGCCTCTTTCTCTCGGTTGGGGGAGCAATGGCTCAAATGGGAATGGATGTGGAGGAGAGAGAATGTGGGTGGTTTGAGAGGCAAAGGTCTCAAAGAATCCATGGGCAGCATAATAATAGGCAAGGGAGGAGTGTTTTTAGAGTGACCCCCCACCCTCTTTTTATAGCTTTTCCAAGGGGTTTTAGGGTTTTAAGCCCTTGGTCATGGTTTTAGCCCCCTTTTTGGGCCTTTAGCCCCTTTTTCCCTAACTTTATCCCCTTTTTGAGGG
This sequence comes from Pseudotsuga menziesii, assembly GCA_001517045.1. Classification (NCBI taxonomy): domain Eukaryota; kingdom Viridiplantae; phylum Streptophyta; class Pinopsida; order Pinales; family Pinaceae; genus Pseudotsuga; species Pseudotsuga menziesii. The sequence continues at coordinate 94,899 of LPNX010295305.1, read as the reverse complement.
CTTTATCTCCTAGGGGGCTATTTTGGGATCCTTTTTCAGGTTTTTAGCCGTTTTCTTCATCCTTGGGCTCTTTTGGAGGTGTGGGGGTCAAATGGAAGGTCTTATGGAGTGGAATGAGTGTTGTGAGATGGTGTCCTTGGGTGGTGTAGGCCATAGAGAGCTATGTGGGGGATTTTTGGGTTAAAAACCCCAATAGTCGACTATGATGTAGCCAGATAAAATATAAAATATTTAGATTAATATAGAGTACATAACAAAGGAGCTGATAGTAAATCATTTTTCAATGCCTCGAATGCAAGTTGTGTGATTTCATCCCATACAAATGGGATGTATTTCTTAAGAAAGTGCATGAAACCATTAGTTATCTTGGAATAATTAACTATAAAAAATCGAAGGAAATTGTATTTCCCTTGTAGGATTTGAAGTTTCCTAATAGAATGAGGAGGAGGCATATTTACAATAGCCTCAAATTTCAAAGGATCCACCAGAATTCCTTTATTTGACATGATAAACCCGAGTAGCCTCCTCGACTCGACGCAGAAAACATACTTGTGTGGATTCAAGTGTATCTTATAATGTCTGCATCGTTCAAAAATAAAACAAAGGTGATCTGGATGGTCCCTCCTCTTGTGAGAATGGGCAGGAAGATCATCCATGTATGACTTGAAAATATTATTGATGTCATGGAAGGAAAACTCCATTTCCTATTGAGAGGTAGCTAAAGAATTTTTCTAACCGAAGGGAATTTTCTTGTACACGAAGGTACCCCAAGGACAAAGAAAGTCCATTTTATGCTGGTCTTCGGCTTGATTTGGATTTGATTATATCCAAAAAATCCATCCATAAACGAAAATACTCCGTTACCCATACAAGCATCAATAATTTGATCTATAAAAGGCGTGGGGTAGTTGTCCTTAGGAAATGCTTTATTTAGTTCATAGAAATTAGTGCACACACATATAGTCCCTTGTTTTCTATTAATGGGAACAGGATTGGATACCCATTACATTAGAGCAATCAGGAAAATGAACCTAGATTTCAGCAACTTTTGCACCTCAGCCTTAACGGTTGTCAATTTTCATGGATTAATTGGTCGAATATTTTGTTAAACAGGTTTAGCATCGGGGTAGGTTCGGATTTGGTGTTCTACAATGGATGGATCTATGCCTAGAATCTCCTCATATGGCCAGGAAAATACATTGCAAAATTTCTTAAACAAGCCACTATATATGGCAATCTCCTTTGGAGAGAAGTTTGCATCGATATGCACATTTTCTATGACATCGAGGTTTGCAGAGATGTTAATTGGAATGGTAATAGAAATATTTTCCATATTCCCCTCAACAAATATTCCCTCCTTTGGAAAAGGATTAATCGGTAAATCAACATCTTCTGTCAGTCTCACATGGAACTCCTGCTTTTCAATTCTACTCAGTTCTGGAAGAAAGTAGGACCTACGGTGAAGATCTTCAGAAATATTATCTCTCCCACTCATGGCTTCCAAAATGGGTTCATCCGAAGGTAAAACCATGTCTAAAGAGTCATATGAATGTAAATAGTTCTCCGCCCAAGCGGGTAGATAGGTTTCTTCTGAATCCTTTGATACTGTGGAAGGATTGGGGATAGAATCAACAGTGGTATTAACAATAGCTTTATAAGCCACTTCCACTACCGATAAGGGCACTTGAGGTTCATTACAGGAAGGAAGGACCCAAGGATCTGTTCTATCGACAATCGTCATGATAGACTTCCCTACACTGGTAGAACCTAAATAATTTATAGGGGTTGGGATATCAAATGTTTCCATCAAAGATGCATACATTCCAACCCCCAAGCTGTCATTAGTCGGTTTAGTCTAATTGCTGAAAGGTATAGTGTACTTTTTAGTCTCTAAATTGCCCTCCCGAGTGAAAGTGAGTTGGTCAACAGTAACCAACTTCCCTTCATGTGGAAACTCCACCACTCAAAGAATGACAGAGGAAATCGCACACATTTCGTAAGTCCAACTTCTCCCTAAAAGAAAGTTATAATCAAAAGGAGAATCAATCACTTCCACTTCAACAGCCACTGCTTTCCCTACCAACTTTATCTCAAAATTCAGTAGGATACCATGTGGATGGAAAGACCTTCCGTCGAAAGAAGTAAGTAAAGCGTTTGATGGAACTATCTCCAGGGAACCTAAATCCTTTTAGTAAGACATTGACATTACACACATGGAAGCAACTTCATCAACAACTGTACATCCAATGTTTTTTCCATTATGAACAACATATATTGACAAAGCCACATGATACGGAAGGATAATCTTAACATTAGACAGACTAAACTTTGCCATCAGGATCGATGAATCCATGCTTCCTAAATATGCTAAGAGGGCATCCTGTTGAGCAGGACAACTCTGTGACACTTCCAATGCTGACATTGCACAAGGATCTTCAACCAAATATTCAACTACAGAGTAGTTAGAAACAACCCTAGCATTAGTATTGTGAAATGCTTTTTTAAAGACACCTTTCAGTTTCTCAACAGTGAGAGGGTTAGAAGTTTCACCAATAGACTTACCCTTCTCTAAATCGTCTGATTCATAATTATTGTTTCTTGTCCGGAGTAAGACTTTAGATTGTACCATGTTGATATAGTTTTGATTAGGAGGAGCACTAGAAGTTCCCATGGCTACATTCGAAATAGAAGTTGTGTTCTATACTTGGGGAAATGGATCCTTCAAGACAGTCAGTTGTTGGTTTTTAAGCAACTTCTGAACTTGATCCGTAAGAGGGCATTGATGAGTTAGGTTGTCTCCCTGGCACAAATTACAAGGAAAATTAGCCTTCTTCTTATATTCTTTACCCCCATCAGCATTGTTTGTGGGTTTCATCTTTTTTTTTTATTACCCTCACCCTTCTTCCCTTTGTTCATTTTCCCATTGGGTTGTTGATTTCCCTTTGGAGAATACTATGCAAAAACAAATGCACTTTGAGGTGAGGGGGTGGCATCCTTTTCTACCTATTACCTACTGTTGAGGCCTGGAAAATCGTAGGTAACAACAGTTAGGGATTCTCCCCAGTAAACATTCCCAACTAGCCCGTTACTGTTTGGTATGGGGAATCCGTCCGGTTTATGGTCTGGATACCGTAGGTCAAGTAACAAAAATAAAGGGTTTTACCGATTATGGCCCGGTCCACCATGTATGTTTTTAGTTTTTTGTATTTAAGCATGAGATGCAAGTTCCTATCTAAAAATGAAGATTTATAGAGAATACAAGGAGCAGTCACAATGTGATGCACAGGTTCTTATCTCTCATCTTAACTCTCTTGCATCTAAACCACACACAGCAATAAAAAACTAAAACTAACTATCTAACCTATCCCAAGGGAGGAGGATTATTATTCATCAATGAGTAATCAATTTTGTGCATGCATTAAGAAAAATCATAGATCGTTGTTACTTATTTCAAAACACATGAACATTTATAGATATATGAAGAACTAGATAGCTAATTGTTTATGAACAACATTCATTATTTACAGTGGAAATTTCATAGAATAAACTAGAGCACATTCATAACAAGAACATAGGTTCAAAGAGTTAGAATGATCTCACAGTTAATGGATAACAACTGAAAACAAAATAGTTCACATTCAACAAATCCATAGCACAACATTTGAAACCTTCCACAAAGATTTCTCCAACAGGAAACTTGTAATTTATTGTGCAAAAGGAAATAGTTATTCTTACATCATACTCTCACAAATCTCTCTTGGAAAAGTCCCTCTCTACACCTAACTTTCCTATATTTATACAAAAATAGAAAAACCCTTGGGTTGCCCCTCGGGTGACCTTTGGGTTCCCCCAACCATTTAATGCCACCATTTTTTCTTTTAGTGGGTGCTCATGATTTATACAATACGTTACATTTCATTAAAAGTTAATAGCACTTTTATAACGAGAGACTAGATTAATTAGTGATAAACGTTTCCCAAGCCTGAGCCTCTGCTGCTATCGAATCTGCTGGTCCTTTTTCTATCTTGTTTCTTTATGCTTCAGCCTCTTCTTTCCTTGTTGCCTCCCTTCTGCTTTGAATTTTAGACATATCTTGTTTGCAGTAGTTACCTTGTCATGAAGATAGCATATTTTAAACCATCTAGCATTTAACAAAGTAACACAAACTGCACTAATACATGCATTCTATAAAATGAACTATAAAAAATATTAATGCATTAAAAGAAAATGATAAGGCAAAGAAAATCCTGCAAGATGGGTCCAGAAAACCTCTAAGCCCGCTGTCCCACTAAAACCACAATCCCGACAGAATAGATTCTTCATCTAAAACCAAGCCGCATCTAAACTAACTCAAAACCTCGAACCCCCAAACTACGCTCTTCATCTCAGAAAAACCTTGACCGACTAGCACCCATGGGAAAACTCTGCCATCCCATAAAATGGAGTAACAACACAACAAAAAACTACGACAAAACCCTACCGACAGTCGGAAGCAATAAACGCTAAGCATCGGGTAGATAAACTTCTCATCGACAAACATAACAACTATATGTCGAATGGTTAGTTCACTCAACTATCGCAATGGCGGAAACCATATAGACTAAGGGCTCCATAGTCAACATAAAAACATCGGCAGCTGGAAACTCTAAAAGCTAAAGGTCAGAGCTCATAACCACTAAACATCGACGAGATAGTTTACCAGAAAACCGCAATGGTATAAAGTAGAGAGACAACAGGTTTCGCAACCAAAGCCTCAATGTTACTGCCATGCCGGCAACACAAAAGATTAGTATTCTGATCAATCATCAACATCGTTCTGATAGCAAAAAAAAAACATCGTGAAGTATAAGTTTGATCAATAAAACAAAAGCATCAACAAAATTAGAGTTATCCATCGGCACATTAGCTATTTACCCTCCGGAACGGTGGCTGGGTAGAGAACTAATGCCCTGATTCACACATCAATAGACTTTCAGCAGCGATAAACAAACATAAAACATAGCGTTAAGTGCTCAAAGACCTTCAGCTGGGCAGCATTAAATAGTTTGTTTAACCTCCGAAACAGCGGTGGCACAGAGAATTAGAGTTCCGACTCAAACTTCGACTGACCTTTGATAGTGATAAAGGAAAACATTTAGATCAAAAGGACGTTATTTTTCAAATCAAAACTTTAAATTCCCTAGTCAAAACATTGGCAAACAAAAGGAATTTTTCCAAAAATCATGAAAACAGCTGACCTCAATTCAACTTCAAGTAATCAAAATTTTTCGTAGTGGGAAAAACAAAGTTCAGCAATCAAAACAATCCTAGGCAAGATAACATAAAAAAGGAGGGTCCAAAATTTTAAAAAAATTGGGAAAAAGTTGCAGCTACAACAATTGGCGACTACCTGGTGAACCCATATCTCTGGACACTTTCTTCCTTAAGTAACAGACTGTTTGACAATAAAACCAACATGTTAAATTTTTCTAGATGTCTGGATTTCCCAAATGGAAAATATATGTACTTTTAATCATTTATGATAGTTCAATTTAGGAAAATGGAAACCAATATTTCAAAGTCAATATAATGCTTTCGAAGCCAGGAATATGAGTTTCATTTTTTACCTCTGTCTTCGGGAAGCTTCCAGCTTGGACACCACAGGATTGTAACATATGGTAAACAGAAATATTCATTTGTTCCTCATTCCCATGCCATTTTGTACTTTTTTATGATTTTGGACTTTTGTCCTTTCTTTTGAGTCCTCCTGCATGCCTTTCTTTTGAATTTTTTTATTTATTTATTCAGGTTCCTCTATCCATAGTGTCCTTTTGTGTGAGAGATGTATTTAATTTTCAGCTCACAGATGAAGAAGAAATTTTGGTAATTTTGTACTCATATGGTTTAGTACTTTGTTTTGATACATATTGCTTTCTTAGGAGTTTTTTTACTCGTATTTTCCTTTTGGCTTTCAAATCTTGGCATGGGATCATTTATATAATATATTGTTTACCTTGCTTCCTTTCTGTGGGTCTTTTGTTGTCACCCACTAGGAAATTTTTAAATGTGAGATGGATGGAGCCTCAAAATAGTATTCCAGACCTTCTGATCCTAAGTTAATTTATAAGGATTAATTAGGACTTCACTTTGTTCATAGCCATTTAGGAAAACTACTAAACTAGAAGAAATTCTTTCAGATAAATCATAAATACATAGTCTTATAATCAAGGACTTTAGTGAATCCAGAACTCTGATGCTCTCCATGCAACCAAAAGTTTGCTTCTTTTATTGAAACCAAAATAAAATCTAACTAAACAAATAGAAATATAATAAATCACAACAAAAAATAAACAACCAAATCATTTTATTTATGTACAAGATAATCAAGAAAAATAAAAAATCAGGAAAAATAAGGTTTGAGAACTAAACCATTAACTGTTAAGTTCTCTTCCCACCCCTGTAAATATTGCAATTTGTAGGTTGAGGGGCCAATTTTTGCTGCAATATGAAAAGGGCCTATCCATAACTGTTGAAACTTTGTGTGTTTCCCCTTTTCATCATGCGGGTGATCCCACTTAAGAACCAGGTCTCCCACTTCAAATTCCTTTTTTTCAGCTTTGTGCTTATCAAACCACCTTACTTCCCGTTGATGCTTAAAATGTTCTTTGGCCCTGGACCTAGAGTCTTCCGCCTTCAAAATATTATGGATTCTAATTTGCAGGATTTTGTTATCTGTGCCTCTATACTCTTTAGCTATTATGGAAGATGGTAGCATAATGTTAGGAGGAAGTATATCCTCTTTTCCATAAACAAGAGTATACAGTGACACACCTAAGGAATTATTGGGTGTGACCCTATCAGCCCAAAGAGCGTTCGGTAATGCTAAATGCCAACTTATCTGGTTTTCTATCACAGTCATTTTTAAGATCCTAATTAGATTATTGTTTGTAGATTCTGCCAAACCATTTCCTTGTGGGTAATAGTTCACAGAATAATGCAACTTAATTCCTCTTTCATGAGAAAATGCAGTTAATCTAATAGAAGAAAAATAAGCAACATTATCAAAAACTAGGGAAACTAGAACCCCAAACCTGGTCATAATATGATCTTGCAAGAAATCCATGACCGCATCTTCATTCACTTTACGTAATCGAATGGCCTCAACCCATCCAGTGAAGTAGCCGGTTTTCGTCAAAATATATTTGTGCTGCAAGGAATATTTGGGTTTTATTTCTCCAATGATATCAGTCCCCCATTTCTCAAATGGTTATGTTATCATCATAGGATTCAATGGTCCTGCTGCTTTGGCTTCTCTTCCCCCACACCTTTGGTAGATATCACACTTTCTAACATGGGAATGCGCATCCTTGAACAGCGTGGGCCAATAGTATACAGATCTGAGAATATTGTGGGTTGTCGTATCTCTAGAAAAATGACCTCCAACAGGCCCATCATGTAATTATGTTATGACCTTTTTGCATCTTCTTTATCTAAGCATTTGAGAAGGACTCCATCATAATTATTCCTAAATAAAATTCCATCAATGATATGGTATGCAGCTGATTTAAGGCGTAAATCTCTTCGCTGTTTGGAATTCCAATGTTCTGGAAATAATCCTTCCTGAAGGTAATGAAAAAAGTCTCGGTACCAAGAATCTGGAGCTGTGAAAAGAGGACATACATCCATCATATGTAATTCACCTTCATTTTCCCAATCGTTTTCTTCATTGTTGTTACCCTCAGCCATTAGTTTGCACAGTCCTTTCCCTTGAACTATGGATGATGGTTTAAATTTGAGGTCATATTATTGTAAAGTTGTTACCCAGCTGCCTCCTCTTTCTCCTAATTCCTTTTGTATGAAAAGAGACCTCATAGCTGGGTGTAGAACTATTACCTTCGTTCGGTTCTTAAGTATGTACGGCCTGAATTGTTTTACCACTTTGAAGACTGCATAAGCTTGTTTATTCATAGCTAGGTAATTCAATTTGGCCCCTTGCAGACCAGTGCTCATAAATGATATGGGGTACTCATATCCCCCATCTTCCTTCTAAGTAAGCATCGCTATCAATGAATCATCAGGTGCGAAAGTGTACAAAATAAAATATTTTTCGAAATTTGGACTTTTAAGAGATGGTGCATGAGCAATAGATGTCTTTATTTTACTGAATGCATTCTTCTCTACATCATTCCACTTGAATTGTACAATTTGTTTTACCATTTGCTACAAAGGTTTAACGATTTGAATGAAATATGGCACAAAACTTCGCACAAAATTTATCATCCCCATGAATGATTGCATACCTTTTTTGTTATAGGGTAAAGGGATCTGTTTGATGGCCTTAATCCTTTATGGATCTATGGAGATCCTTTTTTTAGAAATGACGTGACCCAGTAGCTTTCCTTCTATAACCACAAACACACTTTTTAGAGTTCAGTGAGATACCATATTTTCAGCAACACTCGAAAATTTGTTTGAGATGGAATGCATGTTATTCTCTCTTCTTTGAAAATATCGTGATATCATCAAGATATACCACAACACTACGGCCAATCAAACTGGGGAAATCTATATCCATAGCCCTCTAGAAAGTAGCTCTAGCATTTATGAGTCCAAAGGGCATCCTTTTGTAAGAAAATGTTCCCCACCTTGTTCTGAATGTAGTTTTAAGTATGTCTTCCTCAGCTACTAACACTTGATTGTAGCCAGAGAATCCATCTAATAATGAAAATAACTCAGAACCCGAAACCATCTGCAATATCTATTCCATTGGTGGGACTGGGTAGTTGTCTTTATCCGAAGCACAATTTAGGTTTCTGAAATCCACACATAGCCTAATTTCTCCATATTTCTTCCTTAATGGTACCAAATTCGACACCCATTCCGAGTGTCTGACTTTGAATATAATTTTAGCATCCAATAATTTCTTCACTTCATTCTGAATTAAAGGCTCCAGTTTTGGATGCATTTTTCTCAACAGCTGTTGATAAGGCTTAACTCCAGATCTAATAGGGATGACATGCTGTATAATCTTGGTGTCATATGTTTTAAGCTCTTCATATGTCTGGGAAAACACATCTTTGTACTGTTTGAAAAAACTAATGAACTTATTTCTTTCACCTGGGGACCAACACTTTCCCAAATTCACATATTTGGGATCAACTTCAGTTCCTAAATTTATCAGCTCAAATTGTAAAGACAAGCTATGAGTCTTGACATTTGCTGGTATTCTAAACTTGTTGTATAAATGAAACATCTGCTCTAAGGTCCTAACCCCTTTAGGAATAAAGTTGTTGAATTTTAATTCAGCTTGGTGTTCTTCATCATTGGTAATTGCCCCTTTGAAAGTCTCATCATTCGTCAACCATTCATGGATTTGTTGATCATCATCAAAAAATCATAGATTAGTAATCATGTTTGGAGCCGAAGGCCTGAAAAGTAATTCAATAGAACACTTTTTATTTGAAGGTACAAGCCTTGCAGCTGAGGTAGCTAACAAGTCAGCTACTTCATTCTTAAGTCTAGGAATGGATACAGTATTAAATGCATAAAAATTTGTCAGCAAATTCCACACTTCATTCTGATAAGATTTTGAATAAGGTGAGATGCAATGTATCTGTTTTCAAATTTTCTTTACAATTATTTCAGAAGCCCCATACACTTTCATATTTTTTACTTTTAATTCAATTGCTTTTCTTAGTCCCTGAACTAATGCTTCATATTCAGTTGTGTTATTGGTACATTCAAACTCTAATCTACAGGAAAGAAAATGTTTATTTTTCTTTGGATCAATTGGGACATAGCCAACTCTTGATCCTTACAAAGTTTTAGATCCATCAAAAAAAGTGTCCAAAAACATCTACTTCTATTGTACTTGAATCAAAAACTACTTCTGAAACTAAGTCTACTATTTTATAGTCAAATTCATTATCCCATGAAAATTGAAGGAGATCGGGTTGTGTGTCTGGTGTACCGTTGGATTCTTCTATTTGGTAATTTCCTGTTTCAAGCTCTATAAAGTAATTTCCCAACACAGAATTCACTGGTTCATTCTTACCCTCCAACTGAGTAACATTGTGCTTCATATGGGCCTCTCTTAATACTTTTATTTGATTGGGACTTCCCTTATAATGAAACCACAGATGTGACCAAGCTGATGCAAAATATCCATTTATCTTTGCTGACCAATCCCGACTCAAAACAAGTCCATATGCCTCAGCTATGTCTGCTACTACAATATCGATGAACTAACATACCTTTTCATTTGAAGATAATCGAATTAGAACATCCTCCATTTCCCCAATTACCTTCACATTTGTTCTGTCTAACTGAATAACCTACCAAGTAGATGGTTTAGGCAGTCCATTTATCTTTTTGCAGACTGAAAGTGGCATAACATTGACTGATGCCCCTGAGTCTACTAAACAATTGTGCACGTTATGGTTGAAAAATTCAAAAGTTAATAGAAATGGTGGGGTTTTGTATTTATACTTACCTCCCACACTTGCTTCACCAATTTCTTCTTCTTTAGGTTGATTGTCAGTGGGAAGATTTTCTTCAGGTATTTCAAGTGCTTTTAACAATCTTTCTTTCTACTGAGGCACATTACACATTTCAAACAGCGAGATATTTTCCTTAGCCCTCTTAATATCTTCCACAATATCATACTACATCTTATTTTCTTTGAGATTATGTTTTACATCATCACTCTTCTCCTCAATGAGCTTAACAGGCATCTTTATTTGCTTTGGATTTTGACTCGTAATAGTGAATTCAGGTATTTTATCAGTTGTGGTGCTCTTTTGAATTTTCTTTACATTCTTTTGAAGTCTCTTGATTTTTGGGAGTACTGATCTATCCTCTTTTATCAAAACTTGACTTTGTGTTGTCACGTTTGTTTCCGATATCTCCTCCTGTTTTAGATAGCCTTCTTCTTCAGTATCAAACATCGAGACACAGTTCCATAAAACCAGAGCATCATCCTCTGGTTTTTGTTGCTTATTTGTTTCTTCCTCTTCATCAGCTTCTGTTAGTTTGGAGTCCAATAGCTGATTCATTACTAATGTCATTGAATTGATCCATTGAGGGAAATTTTTTTTAGAATGGGGCTGTTGATGAAAGGTACAAAATTTATCCTTACCTACCTCTGTTAATTTCATTGATGTAGGACTGTGTGGAGGAGGTTTAGATTGATTATTGTCTTTCCTCTTTTTATAGTAAGGCTTAAATGATTTATGGGTCTCCTTTTCTTTCTCCAGATCTATCACTCTGTTAGATAGTTTTTGCATCATTTTCAACATTCCTTCAAAGTCATGTGACTGCTCCTCCTTAGGCTTAGTAAATAATAAGGCTTTTTTACCAAAAGTTTTCTCTCCCTATTGCTCAGGATAATATTCTATGCTCTCTCTTTTAGCTTCTTCATAAGTTTTTGATAACATAGGTTTGACTGACATTTTAGCAAACATATCCAAGTCAAGCCCCAAATCTGAAGTATATTATTCACTTAAAACTTTATCAGATGGTTTATCAGTTGCAGAAAAATTCTTTAGATAAGCAGCAAACCTTTGAGTGAAACTATGCACTTTTTTCCTTTCTTTCATTCTTTAAAGTGGATAAACCTTTCATTAGAGCTGCATGAGTTTTTTGGACTGCATATTTACTTCTAAATATTCTTTCAAATGTATCCCAGTCTGTGATTGAGTTTGTAGGCAGAGCAAAATACCATGAGGCTGCTGCTCCTTTCAGGGTATGTGGAAACAATCCGCAGACTACATCGTCATGTTCTCCAGCCTGTAGTCCTTCTATAGCCAAGTAAAAGCTTTGCAAATGATCATCTACCAAAATATTTTCACTTGGGTCAAACTTAGGCAACATTTTCTCAAAATCCTGAGGTAAGTCATGCAAAGGAGGTGCCAGGTTTAAAGGTGACCTAGCCTTCCAAGCAGGTGGTGGATTTGGTGGGTTCGGTGGCTGATTTGCATTTACATTTGCCATGATTTTGGGTGGAGAATGAGGTGGTGAGTGAAAAATGGTATGAATAGGTGAACAGTAAGGTGTATCTAGGCCCACTTGATTCAAATGCTAGACAAGTTCCTGTAAGGCTATTTCTACCAGTTCTTCAAAATATCCAACCAACACAACGTCTTCCAATATAGGATGGTCCTTCTTCTTATATTCTCTTTTGGACAAGACAAGAATAATTGGTAATCCTCCAATATTCTTCACATATTCCCTAGTATGTCTTCTAAGATCATTAACTACTTCGTTATCGACAGAATACAAATGCTCTTTACCTTTCTCTTCAGGAATTGGATTGGGAAGCAAACTGCTTCCAGAACTATCACCAGTGGAATAATCTCAAGAAAATAAGTTTCCTTGGCCATCCATGCACTAGTGGCCCTCCTTCTAGTGCCAAAAACTATTGAGGCATGGAAAATCACAGATAACAATAGTTAGGGATTCTCCCCAGTAAATGTTCCCAACTATCCCATTACTGTTTGGTATGGGGAATCCGTCTGGTTTACGGTTCGGCTACCGTAGGTCAAGTAATAAAAATAAAGGGTTTTACTGGTTACAGCCCGGTCCACTGCGTATGTTTTTAGTTTTTTGTATTTAAGAATGAGATGCAAGTGCCTATCTAAAAATGCAAATTGATAGAGAATACGAGGAGCAGTCACAATGTGGTGTGTAGGTTCTTACCTCTCGTATTAACTCTCTCGCATCTAAACCACGCACATCAAGAAAAAACTAAAACTAACTATCTAACCTATCCCTAGGGAGAAAGATTATTATTCATCAATGAGTAATGTATTTTGTGCATGCATTAAGAAAAATCACAGATAGTTGTTACTTATTTCAAAACACGTGAACATTCATAGATATATGAACAACCAAATAGCTAATTGTTTATGAACAGCATTCACTACTCATAGTGGAAATTTCATAGAATAAACTAGAGCACATTCATAACAAGAACATAGGTTCAAAGAGTTAGAATGATCTCACAGTTAATGGATAACAGCTGAAAACAAAATAGTTCACATTCAACAAATCCATAGCACAACATTTGAAACCTTCCACAAAGCTTTCTCCAACATGAAACTTGTAATTTCTTGTGCAAAAGGAAATAGTTCTTCCTACATCATACTCTCACAAATCTCTCTGGGAAAAAGTCCCTCTCTACAACTAACTTTCCTATATTTATTCAAAAACAGCAAAACCCTTGGGTTGCCCCTCGGGTGACCTTTGGGTTCCCAAATCGTTTAATCCCACCATTTTGTCTTTTAGTGGGTGCTCATGATTTATACAATATGTTACATTTCACTAAAAGTTAATAGCACTTTTATAACAAGAGACCAGCTTGATCGGTGATAAACTTTTCCCAAGCCTGAGCCTCTACTACTATCGAATCCGCTGGTCCTTTTTCTATCTTGCTTCTTTATGCTTCAACCTCTTCTTTCCTTGCTGCCTCCCTTATGCTTTGACTTTTAGACATATCTTGTTTGCAGTAGTTACCCTATCATGAACATAGAATATTTTAGACCATCTAGCATTTAACTAAGCAACATAAACTACACTAATACATGCATTTTGTAAAATGAACTATAAACAATATTAATGCGAGAAAATAAAATGATAAGGCAAAGAAAATCCTGCAAGCTGGGTCCGAAAAACCTCTAAGCCTGCTGTCCCACTAAAACCATAATCTCGACAGAACAGATTCTTCATCTAACCAAGCCACATCTAAACTAACTCGAAACCTCAAACCCCCAAACTGCACTCTTCATCTCAGAATAAACTTGACCCGACCAGCACCCATTGGAAAACTCCACCATCCCATAAAATAGACTAACAACACAACAAAAATGGTGGAAAAACCCTACCGATAGCCGAAAGCAATAAATGCTAAGCATCAGGCAGATAAACTTCTCATCGGCAAACGGAACAACTATATGTCATATGGTTAGTTCACTCAACTACCGCAACGGTGGAAACCATATAGACTAAGGGATCCGTAGTCAACATAAAAACATCGGCAGCTGGAAACTCTAAAAGCTAAAGGTCAGAGCTCATAACCACTAAACATCGGCGAGATAGTTTGCTAGAAAACCACAATAACAGAAAGTGGAGAGACAATGAGTTTTGCAACCAAAGGCTCAATAATGCCACCATGTCGGCAACACAAAAGATTAGTACTCTGATCAATCATCAACACTGTTCCAATGGCGAAAACTAAAAACATCGTGAAGTAAAAGTTTGATCAATAAAACAAAAGCATCGACAAAAATCAGAGTTATCCATTGGCACATTCTCTATTTACCCTCCGCAATAGCAGCTGCATAAAGAACTAATGCCCCGATTCACACATCAATAGAATCCTGGCAACGATAAATAAACATAAAACATAGCGTTAAGTGCTCAAAGACCTTCGGCTAGGAATCATTAAAGAGTTCGTTTAACCTTCGAAACAGCAACGGCACAGAGAATTAGAGTTCTGACTCAAAATTAAACTGACCTCTGATAAAGATAAAGGAAAACATTTAGATCAAAAGGATGTTATTTTTTCAAATGAAAACTTTAAATTCCCCAATCAAAACATTGGCAAACAAAAGGTAGTTTTTCGAAAATCATGAAAACAGTTGACCTCAATTCAACTTCAAGTAACCCAAATTTGTCGCAGAGGGAAAACAAAGTTTATCAATCAAAACAATCCTAAGCAAGATAACATCAGAAAGGAGGGTCCAAAATTTTAAAAAATTTGGGAAAAAGTTGCAGCTATAACACCTACTAAGTCATACCTAGTCGGTGTTATCAAGTGAGCCTGGTGAACTGGACAAAGATGATTTGTTCAGACATCAAAATACTTTCAGACTTGCTTCTGGGAAGTGTTTTTTATCTACCACATGTTCATACCCCGTTCGAGGAGTTGTAATAAAATGTTCTAGCATGGTAGTGTCTATAAAAGAATCAGAATCTTAGACTTTATTTGTCAATCTGATCAACCTGGAGTGTTTTTCCCTTGGTTATTATTGGTTGTTGAATAAACAATTGATAATTTCTGAGTTTTTCACTCAATACCTCCAAAGTTGGGGTGGTTGGCTTGGCATTTAGGCCTATTGAGGTTATTAGAGTCTATGTGTGAATGTATAAACATGTTAGGAATTATGTTCGAGTCATATGAACATGTGCTAAGTTCCCCTAGGTTTTGTTTTTTTTAATTTTTAATTTTAATTTTTTCCCAAAACTTTGGCTATTTTTTAATAGTCTAATTGGAAAAATTGATATTGTAATAAAAGTGGGATTATAAGTCAGATTCAGTCATGAGGGTGCTCATTTTATAACTCAGAGCACCAGGTAAACCCATAATCCCAATTTTCCTAAGTTTTGAGCGATTTTTCCGTCACTCAGGTAAGAAAATCCAAAAAAATCAAATAGTAATTAATTTAATTAAAAATTAATTAAATAATGGAGCAAATCCAAATTCCTAAATTAGTGGATTTTTCTCTGATTTGACTGAAGTCGGTCTCATCGGCTTCATATTTACTGGTAGTTCCCATTCCTTGACTGAAGGCATGGATTAGGGCTGAAGAGGAGCTTAATAGGCTCATGTAGATCTGGGGGTTGCGCCCTCCTTTCTCTCTCCTCCACATGTGTGGATCAATCTATGAGTTGTTTGATGGGTGGTTCAGTTCACTGAGTGAGGTGTCACTCCAATTTGCAGTTCCAGTCTAGTTAGACTTAGTTCATCATCAGATCAAACTCAGTTCATCATCAGATCAGGCTCAGCTTGACTCTCTGTCAGCTTCAGTCTCTCTTTCATTCAGGCATCCACCCCTCTTGGCCAATCTGGCTATAAATAAAGCATCTTTTGCCTCTTCTAAGATAGTTAGAGTTGGATGAAGAGATGTTGCCATTGTAAAACTGCTATATTTTCATTATGAATAAAGAATATTTGGAGGTTATACCGTGTAGTGCATGTGTTTGTCTGGATTCCCAGCGTCATGCTGCTAATGTGGTAACTGCAAATTTTGTCCAATTTTTGTGATGCTTTGTATTCTGGCTTCAAGGATTTGGTTGAATCGAGTAAGGGTGTAAACTAGGTAGGTAATATTACTTGCTCTTTTTTATTGATATTATGTATGCTCAAGAATCGAAGTTATATGCTTAAATAAGATTATTTTTTCATGATCTTTCATTTTTTTGTTTCATACATATATATCCAGATCTCATGAGGTGTTTTGTGGGCTTGTGTGATCTAGTTGCATGTTCCCAATCAAAAGAGGTGTGGATCAAGATTGACACCATTCCTTATTGAATAAGCTCAAGAATCTGTCCCTCTATGCTCCACAAAAATGCCTCCTTTCAACTTGTTTCATTCAAGCAACGAACCAACCTTCTATCCTCTTACTCTCCTTTTAAAAAATTAAATATTCGTGGTTACTTGGAGTTTATATTTTAGATCTATTGTTTCAAAGCTGATATATTTCCATATATGAACATATATGAATTTCATGCATAGATCTAGTTTCATTTAAGAAAAAGATTCAAGTCCTTTCTCTTTAAAAAACTAGATCTAGCAGTAAAAGTCTTTCATTTTTATAAGTCGGTTTAAGCCAAATCAAAATCTTCTTTAAAGTGAATAGAATTTCTTTATTAAAATTTAAATCTAGCATCTAAAGTGCACATTGCATTGGCTTCCCCAAATCTAGCCAAGATCCTCAAGAGGACTTGTCCTCTTGAGTTATTTTTGTCTTTTCTTAAAAGTACTTTAACTTAGTATTTTTCGGTAGTTTTAGGGGGTTGTCCAAAGACACTTTCAAAGTGTTTTTGGGAACTTTACACTAATTAAATTTTTCTGGTTTTTAGCAGGTCCATCCGAAAAGAGGAGGAGGTGCTGTCAGAAAATTTATTTTTGGGCCATTTGAAACCCCCCAATGGTCTCCCCATCTTTTGTAGTCATTATTGTTGTACTTTGTAAGCCATTGGGATCGTTTGGTATAAGAACCAAGTGGAATTATTCAATTTAGTTTGCTGATATTGTACTTCTTAATAATAAATAATAATTAGTTTTAGTAGGATCTTTCGAGCCAACTCCCCATCCCCCTATGGGGGGATCCTGCGTTTTGTGATTTTTGCACTTTTTCTCTTGTTCTTAGTTTTGTCTCATATTACAGCATTGTATACTTTGAATCCTAAGCATTTCAATATCTTTTACAAATTCAAAGTAATCATACTACTTACCCCATGACTTCTCGATTGACCCAAAAGGGGAAAGAGATGCCTGGTAGGAATAATTAGATAACCTGTGAGTTGTGTTTTGATGTTTGTTTTATTTCTTTTATTTTTTATCATCTAAAATTAACATCTCCTCACTTTCACGATTGATTTCCACTTGGACCGAAAGAGATTCCTGGAGTTTCTCCTTTTTAACAAAGAACACAGCTTAAAATCCTTAAAAACGTATCAAGGCTTCGTTGTGTATGCTTTGCACTGGTTGCGGTTAGTTCGATCAGTAAAGCTGCATCAAAAGCAACATGAGTGACTAGAATAATTAAGATTCACTTTCTCAATTAACCACCTCAGGAGAAAACCCAATGCCTTGATTGAACCGTAAACAGTGGCAAAATACCTAAAGGAAGTGGGAACTACTGGACAATGACCTCGAGGCGTTGATCTATGTTACATCCTAGAAGTTGTATTATGAACATATTCTCAGAGAATCCATTCATCCCACACATTCCTTACAGGTAGCCATAGCGATTGTTACTTTTGGACATACTCCAAGTACCCCGGGGTATATCTGGAGTCCCCCAGCCTAATTTAATTAACTCATCATACATTAACTTAAAATTTGACCAAGAGCACTTGAACACCCATTTGTATTTCAACAACAATATCATTTGTGGACTCCATTATTGTCACTAATCTATTTGATATTATCATATGTTTCCGCATTACTGCTTATCAAGTTTTTATGTCTATGTTGTTGTGTTATAACAAATATTGCAAATGTCTTGTGTCGAATTCATTTGTCAAAAATCCTAAAAAACTTACTCATTTAATACCATCATCATCTAAGTAACCATCCTTAGTAACTTGTAGGGTCTACCCCCTTGGATTTGTTAGGATTTTGCCTAAACGGAGGATTAAAGAACAAGGCGACAACCTTGACTTGAGACTTGACCCCAAGGACACACCAAGTGGCTTGAAGATTTCTGCCACGTTCCCCACTAGGTGTGTGAAAGGCAGAAACATATTTCGGTTCCCTTGCCAGGGAAAAATATTTTTATTCCCCATTACGACTTAGCTTAAATTTTTTCTAAATAACTAAAATGATAAAAATTTGATTGATCTTTTCTTTAAAACACAAAATTAAAACTTGATCCATCTGGTGACTCCACTGTCTAATATCCCTCCAAGGATTTCTACCAGAAGGAACCCCAAACAGTTATTCAATCCTCTCCCTGATCCTGAAAGGTTTATTAGAGAAAGTTTGAATAGGAAAACTTCCCGTAGAATCCTTCAAGATCTAGGAGACCAATCCCTCTCAAATATCCATCACATATTTGAAGAGAGTCACACTCAACCATATACCGTAATGTCTGATTTTTTCAAACCCCTTGAATTTTCTCAAATAGCAGGTGCTCCACATGCTATCCTGAGTGATGCTGTCAAGAAACTTCCTACCTTCCAAGGAAACAATGCCATCACCGCCAAGTCCCACCTACGGAAGTTTGAAAAGCACCTAGTCTCTTATTGCATTGATGCAGCCAATGACCATGATGATGTCAAGATGAAGTTGTTTTATTTATCCCTAGACGAAGAGGTTGGAGAATGGTACCTTGACTTGGAAAACAACTCTTATGCAACCTTTAAGGACTTGTGTTGGATACATTTACCATCATACATACTCTTTTTAGTCAAATTGGCCTAGTTAAACCACTATCCTAAGTATAATTGACATTAATTGACATCAATGGAGCATTAATTGCCATCATCCAGTCACACCCATGCCTACCTATAGTTAAGGAGGCTAACTGGAGAACTCTAGGGGTGATCTGAGTGATATTAATGCACTTAATTGCTAATTGGTGGTTACAATCAGTTCAACCAGTCAGTTAAGGCACCTCCTCTCATTAAATATATTATTTAATGATTTGGAGTCAACAGGGGCACCTCCACCAACTTCTGATGATCAGTTTAGCTTCAGTTAACCTCATCGGGGTTCATTGAAGTCATGTAGCATTAGCACTTGATGGTTGGCTTGCTATGACATGTGTTTGATCTCTTTCAGTTGATATTCAGTCATTTATTGCACTCTGACTTCAGTTAGGGTTTGGTGAGTCAATTAGGGTTTTGGTCAAGTGGTTAACTAAGTGTGATTGAATGGCTAACAGTCAGTTAAGCCAGACTCACTCATGATTTTGAATTGCCTCCTTAGGTATTCGAATTTATCATTGATTCAAGTTATTGCTTGACATTGGTATTGTAACCATTCATTGTTTATTAAATATAGAGAGAGGAAACCATTCTCGTTCTGATTAACACCATTTCATGAGTTATTTGTTGGTTATTATTTGATGAGATTGATGCTTTGTTCCTATATCAATAGACAAGATTAATATGGTATCATAGCATATGGCAGGATGAATATCTATCTCTCAAAAACAAGCTTTTTGACAGATTTCTCCATGAAATTTTAGCAATAGCTCAAAAATACAGCACTGCACCAGAAGCCAAGGCTTACCACTTAATACCCCAAGTAAAGAAATTGTTGATCAAGCTTGCTTGATTGACTATGCTGGGTGTGATGAAATCCTAAAATGTGCAGGATGTCCGAACTTATGATGCCCCTTTTGTTTTGATTTGCAGGTTTTAGCAAGTACAACTTTGAATGGACTCATCAATCCCTCTTCTCACCCCATTCACAAGCTATTCAGAATGGAAGTTGAAGATGATTGCATCTCTAAAGAGACGAGGTGTCTATTGGACTTGGAAAAGATTCTTATGAGAATGAAAATGACTGGCTAAATAAAGATGATAGAGATTTTGGAGCAATATGTTTGGCCCTTTCTCCTAGCTTGTACTACCTTATTGGTTCTGCTGAATACCCAAAGGATATCTAGACAAAATTGGACGGAACCTTTGGAAAGCACAATGAGAATCATAATAGTTCTTTGGAGATCACATCCAACACCAAAAGAGTTCTTTACTCAAAATTCTCATCCTCTACTCTCTCTGATGAAGTTGTTCAAGATGAAGATGAAGCAGAATCTTCTACACAGTCAATTCGAATTGAAGAAAGTCTCCATGCAGTGACTCCTTCTCCTGATACTCCAAAAGTTCATGAGATCTCTGATATCTCATATCCTCATATTTATGAAAAAAAATAATACATTTGAATCTTTGATATTGAAGAAAAATACTAATGCACTTCCATGCAAACATTCACCGGTGATTTTCCTTTGAATTCTGTGCAAAATTTACCAGTAATTGCTTCCTAAAGTGAAGAGAAATTTGATTTGTATTCCTTTAATTTTTCTTCTGGTGTGAAAATATGTAAAAACTTGGATATTTTGGGAGAAATATAATATTTTAAGAGTGACACATTCGCTCCCCGTGATCTATATCTTCCAGCAAAATCCTCCAGGATTGCATGCACCAAAATTCAGAATTTTGAAGAAAAAGACAAGTGTGCATCCACCGTCTCGGTTGACCATACTTTTGGATCTGATATGAACCTTATTCGATCTGATATGATATTATTTGTATCTTATATGATATTTCTTGGTTAAAAATTTCAGGTTCATAAACCTTCAGTATTGCTTGTAGATGTTCTCATCAACGGTGTGAAGAAACAAGTACCGCAAGTCTCCTTCGAAACTGTTGCTGGGGATTTGATTTCATTTCACAGTTTTGGATCTGTTGTGAAATTATTTAGATATGATTTAATTTCTGATATGATATTATTTGTTTCATATTTTAAAATCCAAGAGATTTCAGTCATACTTGTAGCTGCTCTCACCAATTCTGGTGTGAAAAATAAAGTACTGCAGTTCTTCTTCAATTTTGTTGATGGGGATTTGGTGTTAGTTTCCTATTATGAGGTTAATGATATTTTATTTTGTGAATCATTATCTATTTCTGAAGCTATATCAGATTATGGAGCTCAATCATTCGCTCTCCAGAGTCCCAAGGCTTCTCTACCTTTGGTCACATGCTCATCTCCTCACAGAACTAGTAAAGAGGAAGACATTCTGCATCCGCTTGGACACTTTCTCCTAAGAATTGGGGCTGATTTTACCACTCATGGTTTTCTGTTTAAGGATTCAACATATTAGTTTCTTGAGTGTTCCACACATGCTTCGAACCCTCAAGAACCTTTGCTCTTTCTTCAGATGATTTCAGCTGCTCTACATGGGTCCAGTTTTCACCGTGCAGTTGTTTATATTTCTGATTCAGTTGAGTGCATTGTTCTTATTCCAAAGTGGAAGATTCCTCCAAACATATTCATTTAGTTTGGATTCATAGGTTCATATGCATAGTTTCAGGATGCTACTGCATAGAAGAACCAATTCTTGATTTACTGCTTAGTTTGAGGGGGGGTATTTTTCCCATGAGGTTTTCCCCGTTTCCTTGCTTATATTAAGCAGTTACTTTATTGTACAGGGTGACCAATGGCCTTTGTTTCTAGGGCCCTATCATTTTTATGCATCTATGTTTTCTAACTCTTCCTAAGTATAGCTTAAGGGGGGGTGTTGGAGACATTTACCATCATACACACTCTTTTTGGTCAAATTGGCCTAGTTAAACCACTATCCTAAGTATAATTGACATTAATTGACATCAGTGGAGCATTAGTTTCCATCATCTAGTCACACCCACGCCTACCTATAGTCAAGGAGGCTAACTTATCCTTCTCCTACAGTTAAGGAGGCTAACTGGAGCAGTTCGGGGGTGATCTGAGTGATATTAATGCACCTAATTGCTAACTGGTGGTTACAATCAATTCAACCAGTCAGTTAAGGTGCCTCCTCTCATTAAATATATTCTTTAATGATTATTTAATATTATTTAGTGATATGGAGTTAACAGGGGTGCCTCCACCAACTTCTGATGATCAATTCAGCTTCAGTTAACCTCATCGGGGTTCATTGAAGTCATGGAGCACTAGCACTTGATGGTTGGCTTGCTATGACATGTGTTTGATCTATTTTAGTTGAGATTCAGTCATTTATTGCACTCCAAATTCAGTTAGGATTTGGTGAGTAAATTAGGGTTTTGTTCAAGTGATCAACTGAGTGTGGTTGAATGGATGACAGTCAATTAAGCCAGACTCACTCATGATTTCGAATTTCCTCCTTAGGTATTCGAATTTCTCATTGATTCAAGATATTACTTGACATTGGTATTGTAACCATTCATTTTTTATTAAATATACAGAGAGGAAACCATTCTCGTTCTAATTAACACCATTTCATGAGTTATTTGTTGGTTATTATTTGATGAGATTGATTCTTTGTTCCTATATCAATAGACAATATTAGTACCTGGCTGGTTTTAGGGACAAGTGGGTAGAACAGAAAGAACCTAGACATCAACTTGTTTCCCTCCACAACATCAAGAAGATGGAGAATGAAACCATAGAGGAATTAAACACTAAATTCAGGCAGGTGGTTGTGGACCTTCATGATGACATCAAGACAAATAATTATTCTATCCTCATATACTACATTTAAGCCTTCTCCAGTGACTTAAGGTACCATTTGAGAGATAAACAACCTGTTGATCTTAAAGTTGCCTAGATCCTTGCTAAGAAAATTGAAACAAACATGCAATCATCTAGTAAATCTAACATACCTGGATACACCAAAGGAAAATATTCTCACAACAAAGAGACAAAGGGTAAGGCTATTGAGTCAGAAGAGAAGGGCACTTCCAAATATCCCATGAAAGAGATGGAAGAAATGATGAAAACCTTTGTCACTAATCAAAATCTAGAAATGGCCAATCATGCTACATAGTTGAATCACATGCAGAATATATTTGTGATGATGGAAAGGAATAATGGACCAAGGAACTTTTAGCCCAAGCAAAATTAGATGTATCAGAAGAAATCCCCTCATCAATAACCTAGGAACCCAAACCAGTTAGACTCAGCTAACATGGTAGAGGAAGTGATTCAATGGTGTAGACCTTGTGAACAATTCCACCAAGAGAGTACTGGTTATGTTTCAAATAAAGGCATGGAACATGGACTTCCCGAGGTCTATGGTTAGGAAACAACTTCAAGTGAGATGGATCATGTATACATGATAGGCCAAACCTACCCTTTGTCAAACCAGCATTGGCAACAGGCCATAGATTACAGTCATGAGAAGGACATCCTTTCCCACTTCTATGGTGAAATGCCTACTCTAGAAAAGGTTAAGGAAATGAAGGAGACTAGATTCAATGGTGCAGTTTATCAAAGGAAGGAGAAGTCTTCACCAGCTAAAATGTACAAACCTAAGGTAACAAATTATCCTTTTCCAAACCCCCATGTTGTCCCAGAATCAAAGATTGACATTGCAAAATGGTGGAATGATGTTAAGGTCTCTGGTTATGCAACTGATATCATTCAAATTCCTGGTAAAAAAGAAAAGTTGTTAAAATCCATAGAGGATAGTCAGAATAAAACTCATAATATTGTCGAAGAGGATCCTCTCCCTAATAATAATGCTATATTTGAAGATGACTCTATTAAACCTAAGGATATTCCTATAGTCCTCAACAGTGTTGATCCGAGAAGGGAAGACCACCCGCCTTTTTATGTCTCCCTTTTAGTTGATGATCTCCTCCTTCATAACTGCATGTTATATTCAGGTGCTTCATCAAATGTCATCACAATAAAATTAATGGAACAGCTAAATCTAAGGATCACATGACCCTACCACAATTTTTGTGCAATGGATGCAAGAGAACTTGAAGTGGTAGGGATAATCCTAAATCTACATGTTAAATTGGCCAAGTATCCAGACATCGACATGGCAATGAATGTGGTAGTGATTGATGTGCCAGATAATTGGGGTATGTTATTATCTAGAAAGTGGGTTGAAACTCTTGGTGAGTACATTCAAATGGATTAGACATATGCTACTATACCTACATCATAAAACACAAGGGTGATACTCCATACAGAGAAACAAAGGAAACAACATGTAGAAAACGGTAAAAAACTGGAAATGAATTTGTACATTGCACTGACAACTTTGGAAACTATGCTATCTTGTCAAATTTCATGGCCCCTATTAAGGAAAACATTAAATATGAAAAGATAGATGAGGTTTGGAAAATGTACTTTGATGGGGCTTATTCCAAAGCCGAAAAGGGTGTAGGCATCGTGATCATTTCTCCTTCAAATAAAATATACAACTTTTCTTTCAAGTTAGAGTTTGAAGCATCGAACAATGTAGCTGAGTATGAGGCACTACTTCTAGGGTTAGAAACCTTTAAATATATGGGAATAAAGATGTTGAACGTAAAAGGTGATTCAGACTTAGTCGTCCTCTAGCTTAAGAATCAGTATCAGTGTAAAAGTAATAGGCTAAGGAATTATAGGAATGCCATATGGGACACTATGGAATGGTTTGATGCACTTAAGATTCAAAATATCCCTAGGGAAATGAATGGGTTAGCAGATAAGTTGGCGGTGGAAGCATCCACCCTCTAGCCTTCAAATGAGATGATTAATGGAAATGGAAAAATGGAAATTAATTTCAGACCTTCAATTCTGGATAATGTAGATCATTAGAAAGTGTTTAAAGATGATGAACAACTCTTGAGATTCATCCATAATCTGTTTGAGGGTGGAAAGATCAATTATCAGCAGAAGGGTAAAGAGTATCAGGAGTGTGAGGATAATGTAAGGAATCACATCCCAAGTAGCCTTATAGCTTTTGAAAATTTGTTTGATTGACAAGATCGTCATAAAAAAACAAAACGAATCAATAAAAATTGGGGATTATATGGAAATAAACATAGGAATGGATAAATACCCCAAGTTAATAAAAATTGGAAAAGGTACTTCGAAAAAGGAAAGAAATAGTTTGATCAACTTAATCAAAGAGTATAGAGATGTGTTGGCCTTTAGTTGCGATGAGCTTAAAGCTTATCAGGAAGATGTGTTTGAACACACTATTCCCCTCACAGAAGAGGCACAAAAGCTTAGGCGAATAAATTCTAAGATGGCCCCCATTGTGCAAAAGGAACTTCAGAAGATGTTAGCAGCAGGGATCATAGCACCTACAAGATATTCATCGTGGTGCTCCAACTTAGTTGTTGTCAAAAAGAAGAATGGATCAATTAGAATCTGTATAGATTTCAGAAATCTAAATACATCATGCCTTAAGGATAATTACCCGTTGCCTGACATGGAAATATTACTTCAAAAAGTAACAAGATTAGGAATGATTTCCTTATTGGATGGATTTTTCGGATATAACCAGGTGTTGGTAAATAAAGAAGATCAACATAAAACTGCATTCACCACACCTTAGGGCACCTACAATTTTTTAAGAATGTATTTTTTCTTATTAAATGTCGGAGCAACCTTCCAAAGAGCCATGGATTTTTCCTTTAAATAACTTATAGGAAAAATAATCGAAATATATCAAGATGAATTAACTATTTTTTCAAGCGAAATATCTTACCACATAAGTCATCTCAGGAAGGTTTTAATAAGATGTCGGAAATATGGTATTTCCTTAAACCCTGCCAAGTCAATATTTGGGGTTGACGAAGGAAAGTTGTTGGGACACATCATTTCTAAGGATGGTATCAAGGTCGATCCTGAGTGAGTCAGAGCCATTAAGAAATCCCCCTTACCTCAGAATATTAAATCTCTCTAGTCTTTCAATGGTCAGATAAATTTCATAACGAGATTCATCCCAAATTTAGCAAAACTAATGAATCCCTTACAAAAGTTGTTAAAGAAATATTCTAAATTTGAATGGATGGATGAAGGGACAGGTGATTTCAAGTCTATCAAAGATTCTATATCCAAGTCCCCAATCTTGATCAATCCAGATTATTCAAAGGAATTTCAGATATTTTCCTTTACCTCAAAGGACACCATTTCTAGTGTTTTTCTTCAAAATAATGAGGGACAAGAGCAACCTATAGACTTTATGAGTAGAGCCTTGCAACATTCAGAGTTGAAGTATACCACCATGGAGAAATAGGCTTATGCTCTTGTCAAGTCCCTTAAACATTTTAGAACGTATGTGGGATACTCTAAAATCATTGGGTATGTACCCCATGCAGCTTTCAAGGATATCATGTCTCAATAAGATTGCCTAGGCATGAGGGGTAAATGTGTTTCAAAGATTCAAGAGTATGATTTAGAGATAAAACCTACTAATTTAATTAAGAGACAAGGTCTTGCAAAGATGTTTACCCAAGGAATTGAAAAAGCCTTAGGAATAATTTTCCAGAACAGTGGTCCAGAACAAAGTGTATCAGACGAGCTTTAGAGATTAGAGCACCACCCTTGGTATACTGACATCGTCTTTTTCCTCTGTAACCTTACATGCCCTGGTCACTTACTTAGGCATAAAAAAAGAGCATTAAGGTTAAAGGCAACTAAGTATTGTTTAACAAAATATGGTTTGGGTTGGAGAAACCCCGATGGTTTAATACCTAGATGTGTCAATGAACATGAGTCCAAAAAACTTATGGTTGAGTTCCATGCAGGATTTTGTGGTGGACATTTTGCAGCAAGAATAACCACCCATAAAATCCTTAGCGCAGGCTACTATTAGCTACACCTTTTTTTAGATGTGCACAAGTCTGTCGGAGTTTTCCCCATTGTCAATTGTTCACCAGAAAGCAGCAAATGAAAGCGTTTCCTTTAAAACCAATAGTATTCCAAGCCACTTTCTAGCACTGGGGGCTTGATTTCATCATTAAGTTCAAGGATAACTTGAGCAATGGTTATTCTTGGATACTCACCACCACTGATTATTTCACCAAGTGGGTAGAGGCAATACCCACCAAGAAGGCAACCGATGCTATAGTCATGGATTTCCTAGAAGATAGGATTATCACAAGATATAGTGTGCCAACCAAAATCATCATAGATAATGGCCCATGCTTCAGTTCCTCTGAGATATCATCCTTCTGTTTCAAGTATGGCATTGTCCTATCCCATTCATCCAACTATTATCCCCAAGGAAATGGTCTAGCTAAGTCAAGTAATAAAAAATTAATGACCATAATCAAGAAAATTGTGGGCAATAATAAAAAGGCCTGGGATAGCAAGATCAAGTTTGCATTATGGGTCGATATAATGACAAAGAAAAGTTCAACTGCAAGGAGCCCTTTTGAACTTGTCTATGGCCTAGATGTCACCTTACCGGTCCACTTAAAGCTTTCAGTGTATCAGCTTCTCTAGACCTTTAGCTCAGAACAGGATGCCTTTAAAAACAGAATCAACCAGTTGATCGAGTTAGATGAAAGCTAAAGAAATTGCCTTGACCAGAGTATCAGAAATTCAGACAAAGTCAAGAGAACCTTTGATATATCTACTCGGCCTTGATCCTTTCAAGTAGGTGACATAGTCTTTTGTTGGGACAAATGGCGGGAGAAACCCAGGAAACACGAAAAGTTCAACAGCTTATGGTTGGGTCCATATATCATTGATGAAGTAGCAGGAACAAATTATTTCTATCTGAATGACTTGGAAGGAGAAAGGTTAAGCCTACCAGTGAATGGCGTTCTCCTCAAGATTTTCTTCACTGAGATGGATTGATGCCTTCATTGGCATCAATGGTTTCACGGCCAATTTCTAAACTTTTCCCTGAATGTATTTCTAAAATTTCATGTACCATAATGTTATATTATAGATGTTTTGTTCCATAGCACTCACTTTGAATTTTTTCTTTTGTATATTAGTCTTGTAAAATATTGCTTTTTGTACATTACAAACTAATTATGTACATTAATCTGCTTTTCTAGTTGGTTTCTTTTATATACATGTTACTGATAAACTTTAATTGCTGTGCAAGACCCAAATATTTTGTAGTTCTCACACCCTCTTCTTTGATTAGAAGATTAGTCAAAGCATGTGTCCCTAGATGGAGCCAGATGTTACCTACTAAATCATACTTAGTCATTGTTATCAAGTGAGCCTGGTGAACCAGACAAAGATGATTTGTTCAGACTTCAGAAGACCTTTAGACTTTCTTCTGGGAAGTGTTAGGGTACACAGGGTACTCCCAAAGGACCGAACACCAAGAATAGCTGCTTCACACAAACAGATTACAGATCAATATGC
>LPNX010295305.1:31793-63145 GCA_001517045.1 Pseudotsuga menziesii | reverse complement strand
AAGGTCGGATATGTGGAATCGCAAATCAGTAGAGATTGACATCCCAATCAATCCACGAGCTTCATCACATCTATTTGCCCATTTAATTTTCTTATTATCATCATTGGGTTCTGTTTCTTTCCCTGAGGTTATCCTGAAAAGTCCCCTACTTCCCAGAACATCCTCCATACGAGATTTCCATGAGAAATAGTTAGAACTTGTAAGTATGATATCACAAGGGGCGGCCATACTATAAAATAATGGCTGAAAGAACAGAAACTAACTATCTGGATGGAAAGAGCTCGAAAAAATATGCGGTTTTTAAAAAAACGGCACTTAAAACTGATTCCGGATGATGAAGTTATGCTTGATCAAAGGAAATGTTGAAGATGTCCCCAATGGTGACGTGGCAGATATTAACTTGACCAGTAAAAAAAGAACCCCCCTCTTCCAAAGATCTACCTTTGACAATCACTTTACAATAAAGTTGCTTTGAAGTGAATCACTTTTATAGAATAAGTGATGTTCACTTTTACAATAATATGACTTTTAAATAGTGCGGCAATAAATTAAAAGATTTAAGTGACTCACTTTTATTTTATTTTATTAATGTGAGATGCACTTTTACAATAAACTAACTTGAAAAATAGAAATTGCATGCACTAAAAAGTAACTTGATGAGACTTGAACTCAAGACTTATCAAGATGAAAAGCAACTTTGGACCAAGTGAGCTAAGTTTAAAAGGTACGTAAAAGTATGGAAAGAGGAAGGGGGCTTTTTTTTTTTTTTATAACTCTTCTCTCTCGTTTTCCGTGCTTGCTTTCTTTTCCTGCGAATCACAATAAAAACGAAAAACAAAAACAAAAAAAACTTTTTCCACACAATGGGTTAGATCTTGGTTAGCTTACCCGGAAAACCTACGTTTTCAAGTTTTCTCGCTGTTTCTGATTTGCCGTGATCGCACAAGGTGCACGGCAAAGAGCATACGTAGCCGAGAAGATAAGAAAAAAAACTTTCCCTCACTGTTTCTGATTCGCCGCGATCGCGCAAGGTGCACGGCAAAGAGCATACGCAGCCAGGGAAGGGAACAGTCCGAGACTAAAACAATAAAGATCTAATAATAATACTGATAAAATATGAGATATTAAAAAAACAAAACCGTCACTGTAACATTATACCTTCAGATTTGCCAAAATGGGTGTTTCTGGAGCAAACGAAAACGATTTTCAGTGAAATGAAAACTGTTTCCAAATGGAAACGGTGCTCCGGACGCAATGGAATAGCTCCCACAGGCCACAAATGCACAAAATATCCAAAAACCAGAAACCCTTTCAAAGTTTCGGCAACACCGGTTACAGATCTTGATCAAAACCGAAAGCGGCTCTTCATAAAAGCTCTGATACCATGTTAGGGTACACAGGGTACTCCCAAAGGACCGAACACCAAGAATAGCTGCTTCACACAAACAGATCACAGATCAATACGCCAATGTTTGTCACGTGGTTAAAACCCTCGAGAGGGAAACAGTCCACGGCCCCGGCCAAATAGCTACTTCGGAGCAATTTATTATGCAAAAGAAAGAAAGTTACATGAGCTTCTCATAATCGATCAACTAGCCAAGGACCCTCTATGCTCTTTAAATAGAGATCATAGACCAATCGGGTGTTAAGCCACGGATCAATGGTAGGTATTATCTAATAGAAGTTGAACCGTCGGATCACTCTATGTCTAGAACATATCGTGACTGTCAAATTAGAATATTTACAAATGCATACTAATGCATACTAAAGAAACACACTTTTACCTAACGGATATATTACACAAGTTGATCTTAACTAACTCCTAAGTGTCTAAATATCCTAACAGGAAGTGTTTTTTTTATCTACCTATTGAGGATTGGAAAATCGCAGGTAATAACAGTTAGGGATTCTCCCCAATAAAAATTCCCAATTAGCCCATTATTGTTTGGTATGGGGAATCCGTCTGGTTTACGTTCTGGCTACCGTAGGTCAAGTAACAATTAAAATGTTTTACCGGTTATGGCCCGGTCCACCATATATTTTTTTTTAGTTTTTTGTGTTTAAGGTATGATGTGTAAGTGCCTAACTAAAATGTAGATTATAGAGATAACGAGGAGGGTCACAATGTGATGCGCGGGTTCTTACCTCTCTCGCATCTAATTCACAAACAACAAGAAACCAACTAAGGCTTATTAACCTATCCCTAGGAAGCAAAACTATCATTAATGTTGAGTAATGTATTTCAATGCATGCATTAGGAAAGATCGCAGATAGTTGTTAATTGTTTCAAAACACATGAACATCAATAGGAATATAAACAACAATATAGCTTATTGTTAATTACTACCTTCATTACTCAAAGTGGAAATTTCACAGAATAAACCAGAGTACATTCATAACATGAAAATAAATTCAATGATTTAGAACAATCTCACAGTTAATGGAAATAAGCTGAAAATGAAATACTTCACATTCAACTGGTCCATAGCAAAACATTTGAAACATTCCACAAAACTTTCTCCATCAGAAACATGTGACTCTTTATTGTAAAAGGAAATAGTTCTTCTTACAATACACTCTCAAAAATGGTCTAGGAAAATTCCCTTCGACATCTAAACTCTCATATATTTATACAAAAACGAAACCCTTGGGCTTCCCCTCAATGTCTTTTGAGCTCCCCGAACCTTTTATTTCCAAAATTTTGTCTCGTAGCATGTGCACATAATTAATACAATATATTGCATTTTAAATCAAAATTTTCAAAACACTTTATGAACAAGGGCCAGCTTGGTCGTTGATGAACTTCTTGCATGTATGGGCCTCTACCGCTATGCCTTCAAATTCGAAAGGCTCAAGAAATTGGATATTAATCTCATATTTAGCAGCCTGGTTCTTTACCCCTTCTATCCTGGCAGGACTCAGGTGCAGCTGATCTTATAGTAGATATATACTTACTGCTACATGTGCCACTGCATTCTTCAAGATCCATTCATCTAGGTCCTTGACCTATTGGATCTCTTTCTCGTCTTCCTGATACTTGTTCTGTAGATGTTCTATAAACAATTCATGTTTTGGTATCGCGTCCAATATTTTCTCCACAAAAGTTTGGCATCTATTGTATGTAGCAAGCACTCTCTTGCAGTATTTAGCACATGCTCCCTTTGTTTTCTTCACGGTTTTCTTGAACTCTTCTACTACATTAATTGAGAATTCCAATAAATCATACTCCTATTTTAAACTCTACTGATCCTTAACTGCTAATTTCGTAGGAGATTCCTTATTTGTTTCTACCTAGACCATTCTTCCTGTTAGAATCTCCAAACTATCCTGAGATCTGTCCAAAAAATATGAAGTAGTGTCCAAAATTTCCTCTAATCCGGTGTCTATTTGTAAAATTTTACACCTTTCATCCTCAATGCATATCTGTAATTTGTGAATCTTCCTTCTTTGAGTTAGAACGTGTTCTTTCAAAGGCTGAAAATCTATCTTCTGTTCCATAGCATCTTTTAGTGATGTTGTCAATGAAGTGTTTTTCTCTTCTAAGGTTGCCACCTGCATTTTATATTGCTTCTCTCTTTCCTCTGTGATAGCCTTCTCTGCTTCTAACTCAGTAACCTTGATTTGCAAACTGTCCTTCTCAACACTTAGATTCTCATAGGATACCTGAAGATCATCTCTCTCAGTTTTCAACATTTGATGTTTGTTACCGCTGATTTTACCACACATGGTGGATCACACTTTTATGGCCTTCCCTGTCCCTCTGCAGACTCTTTAGACCCCATGGACCATTTTTGTGCCTCTGATGTTTCCAAGATCATCCCTAAAAACATGCAATAATTTCCATACATGACTTTTAATCCCTTTCTCGCGTATATACGCGGATTTGACCCTTAAACCTGCATACATCGGGATGTGTGCAAAAGGCCAAATTATTTTGGAGTTTTCCTTGATGTTGATCCAAATAACTTGTCTCTTGGCCTTCCATATGCCTTGAGATCACTCGGATTCGACCTTCCATTACCCCATTGAAGAGCTATATAAGGAACCCTTTGGATACATTGAAGAGGGAGGAATTGAAGAGTAAGAAAACTATAGTCCATTGGTGTCGGAGCTTATACTTGAGTCTAAATCCCTTTTTGTCCCTTGGAGAACTTTGTGTTCTTCCCAAGATTTCCTTTTTATTGTGAGCTTGCTATCAAGAGATGGAGTATTGAAGTGGTGGAGGCCCAAGTGGGGGACTCAGTTTCTCCGATTCGCAGATGTGCCGACAGAGGTTGTCACTATTGTAATCTTTGTTTTATATCAATAGAAATATGTTTTCCTTTTCAATAATATGTATTTAAATGAGTATTTGATCCATGGATTCTTTTAAATGCTTATATGTTATTGATTATATATGCTAGAGTAGGTCTAACACAATTATATATAGCATGCTTGTCTTATTTGCTGAATGTTGAGGAAGCAAATTACCAATAAAAGCAGGAGTGGAAAAGCTCAATGGGGATCTACATTAACCGTCTGGAATAAGGTACGAATAGAGATCATTTAGTGTTAGATGTTTGGTTTCTCTTGCATATAGGAAAGGATTGATTTCTAGATTTAATCTGTGTGTTGTGGTACCCCAAGCAATAAGAATTTCTCTCCATAACAGAATTGGCAACTCCGCTGGGGAGGTCCTAGTTGTTTTTCCTTTGGTGGTTTTTATCGGCATTCAATGTTCTTGAATTGCTTTGATTTCTCTGTTTCTGAGTCGGGTATGGGGGCATGTTTTCTTGGTAGTGTCTGATAGAAGTCAATTTTGTCTTTGCTTATCTGTTTTCCTTCATTTTTATCTCTTTTTCTTTTTGTACGTGAGTTTTTGCCTCACAGTCGCGTGTACACGTGGTTTTGAATGAGATCTGCATATATACACGGGTTTTCTGCACACAGTAGTGTATGCCTTGAGTTTTTCCTTTTAGAGGAAGATTGAGTGTTGCTGGGTGAGTTTGGATGATTGTTGTCTCCTTAGATGCTTCTAGAGTCCGTACACACCTTTGTTTCTGACCAGAGACGCCTTTTAGGGTAATTTATTTTTAAGAATGTTCTTGTCATTGCATTTTCGATTTTTTGTTTTGGGATTAGTGCAGTAGGTCGCTTTTACCGTAATGCTTTGCTTGGGTGTTGTTTGATATTGCTTGCAGAGTCTTGGGGTGGTAGAGTCATTATTTTTCTTTATTATCTCATTTTTATTCAAAAAATCCAAAAATATTTGCTTCTTTGCATCATTATGCATCATTGCACTTTGCATTTTGCATGGTACTTGCACTAGGTTTGCTTAGAGAAGTATTAGTCAAGATTTCATATAGGAATGATTGCATTTGTCATTTGAAGAAATTTTTCATTTCATGTAGTAGCATGCCCTGTTTTTCATTTGACACAATGCATTTGCATTGATTGTTAGGTGTGCATTTTACTTCATGTTGTGTCATAACACCATTGGTTGGACTATCATCTACCTTTTTGAGTAATAAGCCAAGTAAAATCAATGGTTAATTAAAATGGATTACACTATTCTCATTTATAGGGTACACCAACAAGATTAGGTTTTAGGTTATTGGAATAGTTCATTGTGAGTAAATTCTCCAAGACCACTAAACAAAACGTGTATGTATCTATCCAGGTGAGAGTGTGAAATTTCTTCGTATAATTAGTGTTTCTCAGGATCCTCCTCTTACAAGGGAGTTAAACACGAGGCAGTGTGAGTGTTTATTGACTGGGATGACCCTTAGTCATAATTGAGTAGCACCGAAGATATTTCCAGGATTGTATTCATATCTAGGGTCTCTTTTGAGAGTTTCAGGCTTTGCTACCCTCCCATATGGTCAATCCCACCTGCGACTATCCACCTGAGCATTTATTATATTGAGGTGACCTTAGTGGCCTTACCTAGGTTATCGAGGGGGTACTTTGTAGGGGTTATTCTGCAGGTGTCCAGGCCATGTTGAGGTCAGACAGCACAATCACTATATGCGTTAGAGCTGAGGGCCATAATAATTGGTTACGAACCTCTGCTTGTTGTGTATGGGAGTCTCAAGCCTCTCCTAGGTGAGACATACCTAATTCATTCAGGAGCTCACATATCCTACCCTTGTTTTCTTGTGATTGGCTCTAGATTATATAGGTGTATGCTCTATGCATGCTAGCTTTCTTAGGGTTTGTGTAATTAGAAGAGTCTTTTCCATTTTTGAGTCATTGTGGATCCGGGTGTGGAACTTCGTTGTTCTCGTCATTTAGAAGGACTTCCACATTCCACATCTCCTCTTCCTTTGGGAGAGAGAAACAGACAGTCCAGGTGGACTACTTCTCACATTGATTCACACACGATGGGAGATCATGAAAATGAAATTCCTGAGATGTCCTCTCCACCCCAAGATGTTGGGGAGGAAGATCCTATTCCTGTATATGATCCTTCACCTAATATACCTTCACATTACGGTTATGATCCCTCATTCACAGGTCATCGGTATTGGATTCCATGCAATAAGAATCATCATGAACCTATGAGAACTAGTTATGGTAGTTATGGCATCTCTGGTATCCTTGCACATGATCTAGCACAGCATGCCGAGTTGGAATTTGAACCTAACACTATGCCTGGGGGAATTCCCATTCCTTTCCATGCGGAGATATTTGGGAGCACATGTCACATTGCACCCTCCATCCCAACAGTGGAGGATACATCACATGTTTGTCTTAGACCTGGTGTTAGTAGTCCTATTCAAATACCAGAACCAAGATGAGTGACTATAGGGAATACCACGTATATCATTTCACTTGTCCCTTCGTCCTCTATTCCTAGTTCTTTAAATGTTATTCCTCCCCCTCAATCACATGGTCCTTTAGGCTGAAATGTTGATACTAGTCATGTTCGTACTGCTACTACTCACGTAGTCGTGTCCCAAAGTCAAGTACCTCTTGGTTTCTCAGGAGGTCATATTCCTACTTCTGGAATGTCTTATGGTCTATCGTAGGGAGTTCCCCATATTCCTACTTACGAAATTTCTCATGGGACATCTCATGGAACATCTTATGGAACCTCTCATGGACAATATTATGGACTATAGTATGGACATATTTATTCACCTTATGGGTACGAGTATCAACAACCCGCTTACTCCCCGAATTATGGCTTTGTAGCTCCACATAGTCAAGGTACACCACATTATGGTGCTTCCATGCCACCCTACATGGGTCAAACGGCAAGAGGGTACTATGGACATGGCCATGGTGGTTAAAGTAATCAGTATTATGTGAACCAAAACTATCAGGGAGCATGACATCGACCTGCTCAACCTAGGCTCCCTTTCCTCGCAACATTAAATTTACCTAACTTGTCAAGACTAACGAATGACCTGGCTTGGCCGGCTATCCCTAAGAAGCTTCCCTTAGACTTTCCCAAATTCAAGGGTAAACCAGGAGAAGATCCTAGTGAACATGTTAATACATTTCACCTTTGGTGCTCTTCTAATTCCTTACACGATGATTCGATCTGTTTAAGGCTATTTCAACGCACCCTCATCGGGCCTGCAGTGAAGTGGTACATAGAGTTACCTAGGGGGGCATTCGTTTTGCTTAATGACCTAGCTATAACTTTTCTCAATCACTTCCAGCTACCAGTGCGTTACGACATTGGTATAGAACTCTTGTCGACATTTCGGCAAGACAAAGCCATGCATATCTTGGACCATATCCAAGACTGGCGTAGATGGAAGAGATTAATTAAAGCCTTCATACCACTGGAGTTTCTCCTCGAGTGGTTCCTTAAATCGTTGTTGCCTTATATAGTGAAGGATGTTTCTACATCAAGATTTCAGAACAAGGAACAAGCCATTTTTAGGGCGCAGGAATTGGATTTGATTTATGCTCAATTTAGATTGTTATATGAGATCATTCCTAATGCTCCGCATTCTGGTTTCAACCCTAAGGTCAAACCTAGACCACATGCCGATTTCATTGTTGGTTGTACGAGTACCAAACCTAGGAATTCGGTTGTACAAAAGGTGAGTCAATTGTCTATCAACCAATCTGCCTTGGGACAAGCCACGGCTTCATCTCAACCCACCCAAACGATGAGTGTGCTTTCGATGCAATCATCAGACCAGAAGGGTAACCAGCAACCTGAAAGGAATAAGAAAAAGGGTAAAAACAATCGTAATGGTCGGGATAAGAATGAAAATGCCAATTTTAATGAAAAGAATGCACACAATGATGAGGGGACAAGCAGTCTAAACGTAAGGTTAATTTTCCTTACAAATTGTGTAAGGATGACCACCTCACTCACTTGTGCCCTCGTATGGAAGATGCCTCAAGGTTCATAGCACAGGGCCCAACTATGCTGACTAACCATTTACCTCATAATCAAAACATGAACTTGACGACCCATGATCAGTCTAGTGAAGATCAAGATCCACCAAAAGCCAGTAGTGGTCATGGTTGCATCAACATGGTGTGTGCTACTAAGGTTATGACTCGTGCGAAGGACTATGGTTCATCACAACCAGACCTTGGGAAAGAACCTCCTCCTACCAAGAGTCCTTTGCATATTGAAAATCCTATGGATAAACCTGAGAGTGTACCTCTCATTCCTAAGGGAGTATTAAAGCGTTCGAGGCACAATCCTAATGCCCGAGCTTCCTAGAACTATTCTGTTGTCGAGGATTTGGGCCACACTCCTTGTGCAATGTCTGCGCTTGAAGTTCTTTAGAGTTGTCTATCGCAAAGGAAGGATTTTCTTTCTGCTCTTGGTGTTAACGATGATAACTCTTCCTCTGCCATCAAATTTGAAACAGCGGGACTACATCCTCACTTTCCTTACTATCTGTATCTCTTGATTCATGTAGAATGTCTTAACATGACCGTCAAACACACTGTGATTGATGAAGGCGCTGCTACTTTTGTGATATATTTGTCATGTTGGAAGGGTTTGGGTTCCCCTGAGCTATCTAAATCTACTACCATGTTGATCTCCTTCGATGGTAGATCATTTCGGCTGCACATAATTATTCCTTCTCTTAAGGTCCGTTTGGGAGGGAAGACCGTCGCAATCATGGTCAAGGTGGTTGATGCGCCCCTTGATTACAATCTGTTACTGGGTAGGAATTGGATGTATAGTATGCAAGCCATAGCTTCTTCTCTATTTTGAGTTGTATGCTTTCCATTTAATGGGAATATTGTTACGATTGATCATACATCATTCAAAAATCCGAGTGTTACTACATCGTCGAGAGCTTCCATCCTGATTATCGATCATTCTCAGCCAGTAACTGGGAGTGTGGGTGTTGGCATGTATCCATCCCTTATGGGAACCTTTAGTTTTCCTACACCCATTCTTATGATCAGTTCTAGTTTCAATGGGGATTCATCTTCATTGAATTCGGTGTATTTTCACACTACCCATATGGAATATCCATGGATTCTTCCTTCACCGAATCCTTCGAATAAGCCTATCGAAATGGACCTGCCATTTCCTGTAGCAATGATAGCATATCAAGTTAATATTGAATGTGTTGTAGAGCCTAGTCCTTCCTCTTCATGGACGAAGGAGGAGGACTTGTATGTGCTTCCTGCATGGGCAGTTGAGTCCTCTCATGCACATGATTTCCTTGATAATGTTTTTCCATCAGATGAAGCTATTATTGAGGCCATGTCTGGGGTTGAGCCATCTTGGGAAGAGTTACATCATAGATCTTGTTTTATTCTTGAGCTTGACCATTTGGAGTGTGAGGATTTGAGGGAGATTCTTAGTGAGAGAATTGGTAGTCATGTGGTTCCATTGAGCTCTCCTAGTCCGATGGCTGATGGAAACATGGCGAATATATCTCCTACCATCCCTATCAATATCTCTCACGATCCTGGCAAGATTGAGAATGTTTCCATGCTAATATTTAGGAGTATACTGAGTTTTTCAAATATTTTCATGATATATTTGCTTCGTCATACAAGGAAATGCCAAGTATCAACCCTCGTATTGTCAAACATGAAATCAATACCTACCCAGGCGCGAATCCTTTTTGACAATGCTTGCGTGCGGTGAATCCTAGAAAAGCACTCACAATTAAGGCTGAGATATAAAAGTTGTTAAATGTCGGTTTTATCTATCCTGTTCCCTTGACGGAGTGGGTTTCAAACCCATAACGGTTGATAAGAAGCAGGGAGTGATCCATAAATGCACTGATTTTCATGACTTGAATCATTCCTGTCCTACAGATAATTTTCCCACACCATTTATTGATCAAATTTTGGATGAGTGTGTGAGAAGCAAGGTATTTTCCTTTATGGACCGATTTTCTGAATACAATCAGATCTAGATCAAACCCGAGGACAAACATAAAGCTACATTTATTTTCACTTGGGGTACATTTGCATATCGGAAGATGCGTTTTGGTCTTAAAAATGCCAGAGCCACATTTTAGCGGGCTATGACCTTGATATTCCATGATCTCAAATCAATTATTGAAGTCTTTTCGGATGAATTTGCTATTGATTCTAGTCTAAGAGTGCATCATTCCTACCATTTGATATTAGTATTCGAAAGGTGCCACCACTACTAGGTTAGGTTAAATCCTCATAAGTGAATCTTTTGTGTGAAGTCTGGTCGCTTGTTTGTATTCATTGTCTCCAAGGAGGGTATAAGATTCAATCCCTTAAAGGTTGAGGCAATACTTCAATTGTATCCCCCGAGAAACATTAGACATCTTCAATGTTTGCAAGGCATGTTGGGGAGCGCACCCTAACGGTCCTTAGGATGGGTAACTCCACGGAGTTACAGGAGATTGTAAGCAGAGTCTTGACTCAAAATAGTCTTAGGGGTGTCGGGGTTGAGTAAAAACCTTCTTTTTGTAATAAACCCATGGTTTAAGTCCAGGGTTTAGGGTTCGGGGTGCCCATGGTTTAAGCCCATGGTTTTGTAATATGTGCGCTGTATAAATATGCACTCTTGTAAAGAAGTAAGGTTAGGCTTTTTGTGTAAGATGAATTGATGCGAAGCTAAGGCTATTTTGTAAGAAAATGTCAAGTCCCAGCTGTGTGCATGGACGACCTCTGCAGATGTGTGCGCAGAGGTTTTTTGGGTGATTAAAGAAATTTGTAGCTATGTACGCAGAGGCCTGCAGCTGTGTGCATGGCTTTGAGAACTTAAAGGGATCTGCAGCTAAGTGTGCAGATCAGAACTGTGGTTTTTGTAGAAAGTTGAATAAAACACAGTTCTATGGACGTAACCCCTACACTAGGGGTGAACCACGTTATATCTTGTGTTTTGGTTATGTGTGTTGTTTCTGTTGTGTTCTTTCATGGATTAATATCTATATATCTGATAAGTAAAGATCACTGCTAGTAAATAACTTCGTTGTGAATTCCCAGTAAAGGGTTGTGCAAGGCACTGTTTGTTTATCTAACCGCGAAGCTAAATAAGTGACTGTTAAGCTCTGTGATTTATATTTAGAATCTGTTAAAAGCTAAAGGTACAGTAATATCCCTCTTCTACTTGGAGAAACCTGGTTCTGCGGCACCCCATAGCTGTTTTGGGTGAGACTGCAACCTGTTCGCAGGTTGTTGCCAAAAGGGCCAACACTGTGGGTCTTTTGATGGTGCGAAGTTAAAGGTATAAAACCCGGGTCTTCCCTATTGCCCAACAAATTGGTTCCGTTGCCGGTTGAACTCAGTATCTGCTCAAGAGGGGTTTACGTCGTACCTCAAGGGATATGTTCTGGAGACCCTCTATGAAGGAAATCGGTGATTGGCTTGACGAGACTTATCTGAAATTCGTCGTGCAAGAAAACAAAGATCCGCATCGTAGTGCAAATGACTTTTTACAAAGGTATGTTTTTTGTGATGTTTATGAGATTTTCTTTGGTAGTATCCACATAGAGTTGCACCAGTGGTTATCCAGGTTAACAGAGAGAAGAATGAACTTCCAAGAACATCAATTTCCTACTTGGACCCCCGCGAGAATCAATATACTAAAAAGGGTGAACAACGTGATATCCCACGCTGTTGATTTCTGGACAATGCGAACCCTCGAAGCAATTGTAATGGAGTTCGCCATCGAGACGAGTACTTCCTTTAGTGAAGCTAAGTGAAAGTTTTTCAACGGACCAAGGGGTAAGTTTTTGAATTCATTTAGTTTGAGAATTAAAATGCTATTGGTTGAAAAAGGTATATTGCTAATTGAATCATACTGTTAGAGTTAGTATTACTAACCTATGTTTGCAAGTTAAAATACCTTCGACGAGCAAAGTGGTTTGCTGCAAAGTGGCAAAAGGTACAAGAGAGATTTTGGATCCTATTCCCAAGGTCAGCATACCGAGTATTCCCCTGTAAATCCCGCAGATTCAGAACCCGAAGAAACCCCTTCTGTTGGGAACCCTCCGGTAACCCCGCAGCGAAGACCTATTATCCCTGAGAACCTATCGTAGTATGAAAGTCACCCTAGCCTGAGTATTCTTGTCGCAGGTCAGTCTACCCCAATAAGTTCCCCCCCGCCTACTTCCAGTCCCCCTCCAACCCCCCCTAGATCCACTATGGCCCACATGCATGATGACATTAAGCTACCTTCTTTCAAAGGAATTGGATCAGAGGATCCAGAACAGTTCTGGTTTTTATGTGAAGCAGTGTGGACTGCTAAGTCCATTACAGATCAAGATACAAAAAGAGCACAGCTGGTTACTTCTTTCAGAGATCGTGCTCTGACCTGGTTCA
The DNA here is from genome assembly GCA_001517045.1 of Pseudotsuga menziesii. Classification (NCBI taxonomy): domain Eukaryota; kingdom Viridiplantae; phylum Streptophyta; class Pinopsida; order Pinales; family Pinaceae; genus Pseudotsuga; species Pseudotsuga menziesii. The sequence continues at coordinate 50,410 of LPNX010295305.1, read as the reverse complement.
TGAAGTTCTCCAGCACTCAGAACCATGCATTGCCTGATATAAAAGCAACAATGATAAAGGAGTTTAAGAATCCAAAATCAGAGTCGCAGTGTATCATGAAGTTGAAAGAGATTCAGCAGAAGTGTGGCGAATCAGTGTGGGACTTTGATTAGAGGTTCAAAGTTCTGCTAGACCAAGTTAGTTTTACCATTGGACCTACGCAGCACAAGGAATGGTTTATTGTAGCGTTGCTACCACATATCCGAACTCCACTCATGCAACAGAAGGTTGCTGACCAGCAGGAGGCTCTGGAAATCGCGATGAAGCTTGAAACCGCCCCTGTCACAGGCAATACTTGTATTGCTCAAATCCAAGCGTAGTTGGCAGTGATGGCTCTGGAGCTTCGGGATATGAAGCAAGGAAAAACCGGTCGCGAAGAGTTTTGGTGTACACAATGTCGCATAGAAGGTCATGCCAAGGAACACTGTCCTGTGGTAAGAAATTACCCGAATACTGGTGTGCCAAACCCATTTACCCCGCAAGTTATTTATTGTGAGCTTTGCAGAACAATAGGGCAGCATCGACCTGAAGACTTCTATATGCTACAGAGGTATGGGAAAGTACCTAGAAACCCCTATTGTAAATTCTGTAAGTCCGTAGGACATAACGAAGATGAGTGTCGCAGTTATGACTTTATGAGAGAGCGCACCTATGATGCCTATCGAGTACAAAATGAGGGACCGAGCAATGATGGCTATGGCTACCAGGGTGGTGTATCAGATAGAGGTGCTTTTGGAGTCCGTGGTCGTGGTAGTATGGCTGGCAGAGGACGTGGTCAGGTGGTGTGTTATAACTGTAACCAGGCCAGACATCTGGCTCATGACTATCGAAACCCCACTACGACATGTCAGTATTGCTGGGCAGTCGATCATGTGATTGACTAGTGCCCGCAGTTGATAGTTAAGATTCAGGAATGAAACAGTGCCCCTACTTAGAATCTTCAGATGATTTCCATCGAGCAAAGACCTGCCGTAGCCATTAATGTTGTTACCAGAAGTGGAGCTACGATGCATATACAGCCTGTCGAGAAACAACCTGACGAGGCTTGGGTTCGTAAGGCCCCCGTGAAGGTCCACTCCTTTGATATTGAAAGAGAAAAGGAGACATTCATGGAATCCAAGCAAGATTTTTTGGATTCTAGCACAGTAGTCGCAACTGCGCAGCCACATCAGCAGCAGTCGCTGTCGCAAGAAGCTTCGATGGACAAAGTAAGTACCCTGTCCTCCTTTTTACAGAGTTGTCTGAAACTCTTAAGAAATCAGAATGCTTTAAGTGAGTTGCAGAAAGTTATTGCTTCCTGCGAACCTCAGCAAAGTTCTGGTCCAAAAAAACTTGTTAATAGAGTCAGGAGAACTAGCAGGGAAATGAGATTGAATGCTCAGATAGGAGAATATGATATGACTGATGTTATTTTGGATCTAGGATTAGAGTTCAATGTCCTAACCAAGCAGACCTGGGAACAAATGGAAAACCTACCCTTGACTAGTCACCTATACAGTAGAGATTAGCAAATCAGCAGAAGATTGTGCCCCTAGGACAATTCCCTAATGTCCCAGTAGATATTGATGGCGTCTGTACTATAGCAGACTTCGAAGTTATTGAGATCATTGACGACCGCAATCCCTATCCATCCTTGTTAGGTATTGAGTGGGCAATGGAAAATGTTGCAGTTATTAACCTTAAGAAGAGACAGATGAATTTCAAAGGGAAATACTTGAGAATCATAGTCCCATTGGATCCTTCCCAAGGGGAAAGGTACACAGAACCCCTCCCAGATGAATATCAGGCTGTGTTGGACCATATCTACAATATCACAGTGAAGGAAGAAGATTATGTTGATCCTAATGCCGAAGGTATTATGGATTGGCAATGTGACAGCTCCTGTATGACGGATTCAGATGATGGTCTAGAGAATCGGCAGAATAGATTGTATGAGCTACATGGCCACTGTTGTGCAAGAATTACCAAGTCTCTTAGATGGCTTGGCTCACAGACAAGAACCTTACCTGTTTTTGATGGTTCGACAGACCCAGAAGAGTTTATTGAGCAATTCTTAGCCCAGATACCGGACTCACAGAAAATGGAGATTTTGGATTCAGCATTCAGAGCCATAGCAGCCAGATGGTGGAATGGTCACAAATAGTACATTCATAGTTGGGAAGTTTTCCAACAGTCCCTTCGCCTGAGATTTACGGATCGACCATAGGAGGTCCGGAGTAGATTTAATGGTAATACTAACCCTTAGAAGCATTTGGAGCAATGTTACGAACCCTAGAAGCATGTACCTCATACAGAGTGGGTGCATAGGTTTATGCATACCTTGGATCCTGTTGCAAATAATTTGTATGCGGAGGTCGAGCTTCACCGGGGTACTGTAAGTTGGGATACTCTTATTGACAGTTTTGTATTGACATTTTCTACTAATGAGGTTTGACCTACTCTAGACGCAGCTATTAGGTTGATCCATACTAAGGTGTTTGATGATCAAGAGATAGTAGAATACCAACCAGATTGGAAGGCACAAGAAGCTAATGCAGTGGAATGTTATAACCTCACAATTGACGAGGATGACGATCCACGCAACATTGATTTTTTGGAGTCAGAAGGCCACTGCGAAGTTCACGTACCAGCAGTCGAAGTTCCTAAGGTGACACAGCCCCTGAAGATGCGGACCGTAAACATTGGCTCAGAAGAACATCCTAAGCATGCTACCATTGGAGATTATTGGGACGACGAAATGGTAAGAAAAGTGACCCAACTTCTCCATGAAAACCAGGACCTATTTCCAACAAAGTTTTCAGAGATGAAAGGTATCCTGAGTGATATAGGGGTCATAAAGGTTCCCTTGAAACCTTATGCGAATCCTATGAAACAATGTCCTTATAGGTTAAACCCTAAGTACAAGGAAAAAGTTAGGATGGAGCTGGATAAGATGCTTGCTGCAGGAATTATTGAGCTTGTTGAGGAATCTGAGTGGGTCAGTCCTATGGTCATGCAAGAGAAGAAGACTAAGGGTGAAATCCGAATCTGTGTTGATTTGAGGAAGTTTAATGATGCTTGTCTACATGATCCTTTCCCCACACCTTTCACAAATGAAGTATTATACAATGTCGGGGGTCAAGAAGTGTACTCTTTTACTGATGGATTTTCAGGTTACCATCAGATCAGAATTGCTATAAAGGATCGACATAAGACAACCTTTGCTACAGAAATGGGATCCTTTCAGTATACAGTTATGCCCTTTGGATTGAAGAATGCACCTGCTATATTTTCTAGAGTAGTCATCTCTGCCTTTAAGGAATATATACTTAAATTCTTAGAAGTTTACTTTGATGATTGGACTATCTTTGGGCTACTAAAAGACCATATAACTAGTTTAAGACTTATGCTGGATAAATGTAGACAGCACCATATTTCCTTGAACTTGAAAAAGTATATCTTTTGTGCACCTTTTGGGATTTTGCTAGGTCACATTGTATGTAAACAAGGCTTGATGATGGATCCGGTGAATGTTGTAAAGGAAAGTATCCTATGGCTAGGGTTTAAGAGGCCATCAACATACTGGGGTTGAAAGAGAGATGCACAAAGTTCAGCAAGCATATGTAAGAAATATTTAGAGATAAGAAAGGTCCACACATGATAAACTGAAGGCTGGTCCAAGCTTTCTCTTCAATCCTCTTCTTGCTCCTCTTGCTCCAAGAGACCTGCAAAACAAGTTATACCTTCCTCAAACCATTATGACCACGTATAAAGAAATGATAATCAAATAAATATGAACTAATGATCTGAATAACATCATCATATGATCATAAACATAGATTCAATCACACATTGAACAATGATTTGGGAAGAAGAAGGACATCACATCTTTATTAATCTTGAAAACAAGTACAAGTATACCTTCTCTTCAAGTTTGGCACCTCACGAAACCTTGATCTGCTTCTGCTACTTCTCTTCTCCAAAGAAATCATCCTCCAAGCTCTGCAACACAAGGGGAAGACCTCCAGGGAAAAGGTGTGGGAAAAGAGAGTCCCGATTCCTCTAGCATAACAATGCAGAAATTCAAGTCCCCTCTCATGGACCTCCCTACCTCTATTTATATGATAAAGGAACAGTTAGGGGCGAAGACAAAGTGGTTACAACTGAAGGAGTCGGTTGCATAACTACCCAAACTAACTCAAATTACGTATTTATATTTTTTGATATTTTAAAAGGCATTCGCGACTTTCATAACTGGATAGTCGCGAATCATTCGCGGGTATGCCTTAAGGAAATTCGTGAATACACAAAAAATGAACTTTTAGGGTATTTATGGGCATTTTCAGACTTTGGTGTCTTCTGAAAAGTTTTAGCTAAATGAAATACCTTTCCAACGGTGTAGAAATGAGGTCAAACAGAGTTACAGAACTCAAGATAGGTGTTTTTTCAGTGACATTCAGTGACTTTCATGAAGTGTCGTCATGGAAGTGTCGACATGCGACAGAATCATGGGAAAGTGGTCACAGGAAGAGATGTGTCATTTTGGGCTATAACGATCTCGAAGGAGAGCAGAAATAATTCTCTAAATGTGAGGATACGAGTGTCATAGGCAGTCAAAACTAGTTCCAAGCGCAAGGAAAAGACCTATGCATAATGCAAGGAAAGTGAGCAAGATAAGGACACTCGGGGAACGTCTCCTCCGGGTAAAAGGTGTCAAGTTGCAAAGGAAAAATGATACAAGGCTTAGCGACGATGAGAACAAATATGAGGGCTTATACAATGAGCTAAAAGCATGGAAGTCAGCATCAGGCTCATAAGCGCGAGCAGGGCACATGCAAATGCAATTACGACTTGAACACCAAGGTGAGGCCAGTAAACAGTTGTGAACCCAACTAAAAATCCTGTCTCCAAGAAACAACAACATCAGAATCATATTTAGAAGAAACGATCCGATGTGGGTCACTTTGGAAGAAACACATGTGACTTTGCTATCTTCTATAAAAGGTAAAGTCAAGGCAGAATCAACCGAAGGAGATTCTATAGGACCAAGGCTCGAGGGTTTATAATCAATAAGATCAACCTCAGAAGGAGAGAAAAAATCAACAAGGAAGATAGATTATGCAGGAACACACTCAGTATCATAGGAGTTGAAAAATTCATAAGAAAAATCAAACTCATCAGGATCACTGACTTGCTGTTTGAAGGAAAAGTCAAAAGACTCAACATGACCAACATCAGAAGAAAGGTCAATCTTACTAGGAAAATCAAGGTTAGACTTAGTCACAACTGAACCGACATCCAAAAGAAGGTCATACTGTATCAAAGACTCTAGGAAGACTTCATCCAAAGGAAGGATATCATCCGAGATAGGACACATGTCTAAACTTTCAAATGGATCGACAGAGTGGAGAGCATGCTCTACAGTCCGTATAGGATGACTCACCTGATCAAATGCTGGGACCAAGTCCCGAGAAGGTAAGAATGAAAACAGAGGCTGCTTCTCAGTAGCAATTGAACACAAAGGACAAGAGGCCACATAGTTCACCTGTGGCGGGTTAGTGTCTATAATAACACTGGGAACCAATAAAGGAAAGACCTGGTCTCTAGTTAGGTCAGGAGACGGATCAAGAAAATCCAATTGATCAATAGTGACAATTTCTTCTCCATGATTAAAGTACATCACACGAAAAAATGTTGACACCACAGCTTGCATGGCATAGACATAATCACGTCCAAGGATCATATTAAAGTCTAAGGGGTCTTCTATCACCATGAAGTCAACTAAGACGGTCTTCCCACCCAAAGTAACAGGTGTTTGAGCAAGAATTCCCAAGGCTATACAAGTTCTTCTATAAAACACCAGTAACTAACTAGAAGTCAACACAATGCTGGGAGATCCCATACCTTGCCAAGCATGAGCAGACAAGATACTAACTGAGGCTCCTTCATCAACAATACAACGAGCAATCGTATAGGGTTCAACTTTGACCTTTATTTGGAAAGGTTCATTAGAAGGAAGGAGCGGCTCAACTAGGCTATCCCAATCAAAGGAAGCAATCCGAGAGCTTGGTGGGGGTTGATCCAAAACAAGTTCAATGCCCCCTTGTTCAGTAAGTTCTGAACTGGCAGTGAAGAAAATGTGACTAGTAGACACTTCACTCTCCAAGGGAAGAGTGGGATTGATCAACAATGGAATCGATTCAACCGCTTCATGAAAGTCACTCTCCGAAGGGAGAGTGGGATTGACCAAAGATGACATTGGTTCAATCACATCAGGATCACTCTTCAAAAGAAGAGTGGGATCGACCAAATCTAAGATTGGTTTGACCACTTGATCAACCAAAGGTTGAGTAGGTTGTTGAGAAACTATAGGTTGTTCAGGAGAAGGAGAATCTTGAGTCTTGGACCACACTCTTCGCACCTCCATGATAGCAGGGCACAAGTGAGTAAGATGATCTCCCTCGCATAGCATACAAGGGAACTTAAGTTTGCACTTCGAACGACCAGTTTTCTCAACATTGTCAACATGACTAACAGTGGATGACTGTCTACTCTCAGCATGACCTGCAGAGGCTAAGAGTTTGCCCCCAGCATGAACTACAGAGGCTAGGTGACTGGTTCCAACCTAACTAAGATAGGTTGGTTGTTGAAAAGCTTCAGAATGTTCAAAAACAGGATGACCATGAAACCAAACTTTTCGCACCTCCGCAATAGAAGGGCATTTATAAGTAAGGTGGTCTCCCTCACAAAGCTTACAAGGAAACTTGGGATTGTGTTTTGAACGGGTAGTCTTTTCAACAGTGTCAACATGACTCGCAGTGGTTGACAGATTGTCTTCAGCATGAACCATAGAGGCTGAGAGACTGCCCCCAGCATGACTATCAGAGGCTGAGAGACTGGGTCCAACATGACTTGGATAGGTTGGATGGGCACCATCAACATGAACAACACAGGTTGAATGGTTTGGGTCAACAAGCTTCTCAGCAGTTGAGTGTGTGCCCCCAGCATGAACAACAAAGGCTGGGTGGATGGATCCAACATGGCTAACAGAGGTTGGATGGGGAGGTTCAACTTGAACAACAGAGGTTGAATGGGTTCTCTCAGCATGCACTGCAGAGGTTGAGTGACTGGATCCGACATGACTTGGAAAGGTTGGAAGGATCCCACCAGCATGATCAACAGAGGCTGGATGGTGAAGATCAACTTGACTTGCAGAGATCGAATGCTTAGATCCAACATGACCTGTAGAGGTTGGATAGGTGCATGCAGCATGAACTACAGAGGCTGGGTGGTGAGGTTCAAATTGACTTGCAGAGGTTGAACAGGTGCCCCCTTGCTTATGTGCCTTCTTCCTATTCCTCCTTCTTTTACTCCTTTTAGACTGTCGGTTACTAGTATCGGTACTTTCACCACATGAGGTAGAAGGAGGAGGAGAATCAACTACAGGTGAAGGGGAAGTAGTGTTTTGATGCCCTTGATATAAGGAGCTTACTTGAGAAGCATCAGGAGCATTCAGGACAGTTGGAGTGGAAAACAACCACACCAGTAGCCCTAGGGTGAATCTAGGAAGATTCGGGGTGGCCATCAAGGGAACACCAACATTCCCGGTGAGAGGAATATTACAAGGAATTCCCAGCATGGGGATCTCTTGGTTGGTGTTCAAAGGGGTGCTAGCCATAGCTTCAAACCACGAGACAAATTCTGAGATTGATAGGCAACCAAAATTACAAAGCACATGCCTAAAGGCACACTAAGTACAAACAAACCACACAACACTCACTAAAAAATTCCTAAATCCAAACAGACAAACAGGTATAAGATATAATTTCCCAAAGAAAGGTGATAGATAGTTACTTGGCGTCCCTATAGATGTTCTTAGGCACAAGCAGAGGAATCACCCACTGCCCTCCCACACTTTCTACCGGGGTTACCTTCCAAGTCCGTCCAAGGTCAACCAGAAATAACCTTCCGGTGTACCTGTGTATGAACCCTAGATGTCAAAGAGACCAAAGGATACCTTATCTATATTGATAGTCTGGGGGGACAGTCGTTAGCCGAACTTGTACGCATGGGCAGGGTAGCTGAGCCCGAAACTCTGTCTAGGACAGAATCCCCAGATGCATAAAAGTCCTGAGTTACGTTTTGACAAGGAATCAGAGGGTTATCTCCTTTGTCCAAGCCTCCACGCAGCCTAGTGCTTAACTCCCATTTGAGAGGAGCTTCCCAGATACAATCAACGTAGAAAAGGATTTACCTAGTGATTGGCCAACTACGTCTGAAATTTTAACACTTGTGGAGAGTTGAAACTCCCTAATCCACAAGTCTAGCCTGAGCTAGTTGGTGTATGACCCTATAAAATAAAACTTACTAGTAATTTTTAAAATTATATCATTTATTTTAAGGGTTGTTTTTAGTCAGAGGGTAAATGGCATGAAACTTATGTGGTGTTTTGACTCAAAAGTTGAAACAAAATGACTAAGCAAAGAGAAATGAACTGCAAAAAGCAAAAACTATTCTCTTTATTTTTCTTTTTCAAATAGAAAACTTGAAAGCCACAAAAGAACAAATTCTTTTTATATTTTTTAATTTTTTCAAAAACAATGATATGCCATGCAATCTAGACTAAAAACCTAATCTACATGCATATAAAGCAAAAATGTGTTTTTGTCTTTTTCTTTTATAAATGCAAAAGAAAAATCAGCCTATCAACTAATGCAAGCAAGTACTAAAAGCAAAGAAAATAGAAAACTACTCTACACCCCAAAAACAAACCCTAGGTTTCCCTAAAGTTAGATATCAACCTCACTTGAAAAGAAGGCTTACAAAGGTAAACAAGCCAACAACTTTGGAATGAAGAGACTGAGAAAAAAGACTGACATAAAAAAAGGTGAACAAGTCCCAAGTATTAATCTAAACCTACAAATAAAGGCTGCTCAGTACCTTGTCCAACAAGGTCAAGCCAAAGAAGGAGGTAGGGGGGAAAGCAGAAAAAACAAGTATATGCTCTTTTTAATTTTCTTTTATAAGTGAAAAAGAAAAAGTACCTACAAAGCAAAGTATGCAGATAATAAGAACAAACCAAAAGGAACTTTGCTATGCAACCACCAACAAACTCTAGAATGCCCTAAAGTCAGTATAAACCCTACTTGGAAGGAAGGTTTGCATACAAGACAAGTCAACTACTTTGGCATGGTGAAGTTAGCCAACAAAACAAGAAGGAAAAAAAACACCAACCAGCTTCTGAAATCAAACAAAGATCACTAACAGAGGCTGACCAGAAACATAAGCCAAAAATCAAACCAAGCAAAGGAGGTGGGGGAAAGAGCAAAGAGAAAACCCTAATGCTACAAAAGGGGTTACCACATAGATAAAGAACAACAAAAGGGATGACACTAACTCCCTGGATTCATGCACCTGTAGAGGACTCCAAAAGACCTACCAAAACACCTTCAAACAGAAGAAAATATCACAGAAGAGGAAAAAACATTGTTTAAAGGGGAATTCACGGGTTGCACTACTGGCAGGTCGCGTATCATTCGCGGGTTGCTAATACAGCAAGTCATGAATAAAAGCATTTGCGAGTTGTATAACAAGCAAGTCGTGAATCACTCGCGGGTTGCCAGTATAAGCAATCGTGAATACAAAACCAGATACGCGACTGTTCAGACAAGCAAGTCGCGAATGGGTGGAAAAATCCCAAGAAAGGTCAAAAAATACCTTAAGAAGGCAGGGGAAGTGTGCAATCAGACTTATAAAGTGTTCCTAAGTGGCAAGAAGGACCTGAAACAATGCAAAAGGATGAAAGAAATCAAGAAAAACCCCAAACAGACAAGGCTATCCCCAGTGGAGTTGTCATTTCTGTTGTAAAGGAAACTATCCTATGGCTAGGGTTTAAGAGGCCATCAACATACTGGGGTTGAAAGAGATATGCACAAATTTCAGCAAGCATATGTAAGCAAGATTCAAAGATAAGAAAGGTCCACACCTGATAAGCTGAAGGCTGGTCCAAGATTTCTCTTCAATCCTCTTCTTGCTCCTCTTGCTCCAAGAGACCTGCAAAACCAGTTATACCTTCCTCAAACCATTATGACCACATATAAAGAAATGATAATCAAATAAATATGAACTAATGATCTGAATAACATCATCATATGATCATAAACAGAGATTCAATCACACATTGAAAAATGATTTGGGAAGAAGAAGGACATCACATCTTTATTAATCTTGAAAACAAGTACAAGTATACCTTCTCTTCAAGTTTGGCACCTCACGAAATGTAATGTCCCGGTTTTGACCCCATTACATTAGATGTATATGATGTATATATTGTAATGATCATGGTGTGGAGCTAAAGGCCAACGCCCCACCATTGATCGGTAATGCTATGTTTTGGATTTAATTGTCACAAAAGATCTATCGCGGCATGCGGCATATAATATGTTGGCCGTCATGTAAATATGCATCATAATTAATTAATGGACACAACCAGCTACGGTCGCGGCAACTAAATCGAATGGGGCATGATTTTCTAAGGATAAGGGGGGGTGAAATATTTAACCTATGGGCCAATGGGGAAAATCCAAATGTCTATGAGGAAACCCACCCAAGCTGTCAACTACCTTTCTTGTCTTTTTCTCCAATCATTTAATTCTGCCAGAATGTGGTTGAGTTAGTTATTGCATAGAATGGGAAGAGTATGGGCAACCAAATTCGAATTGGGCAGAAACCCATTTTTGAAAAACGTTTTATGACTTCCTTGGCAAGGAAAAATGCCCAAAAACGTATGCCATTCTGCTATGCATCCACGTTTTTCAGTTTCCTCACGTTTTGGGAGCAGCTGGAGTTTTTCCTGTGTCTTTCTTTCCACGATTTTGGCTGTTAGTTTCATTTTTCCCATAGATTGGAGGTCGTTTTTGTAATGCCAGGGCCTCGGTTGCCTTTCTCACGTTTTTGGAGCTGCCGGTGCATTTTTCCATTCACATTTTTGTGATTTCTTGTGTTTTTACCATGGCTGGGGAAGATCCATTCACGTTTTGACTGTCTCACTGACTGTTGGTCTCACGCACAGGATAATTGGGGTGTTTTACCCTGCTGTGAGTTGTGCTCATTGATAAATTTTAGGACTGTGTGTTTTCCCTCATTTTGTGAGTCATTTTTGTTGTTACGTTTGGAGACTGTTGAGGATGGTTGAAATCATTTTTCCCTATTTAAGCTGTGAGAGCTGAATTAATTGCCGGGGTGCAATTGTTGGTTTTCAAACTGTGTGAGGAGTACGGATTTTGGCTTGGTTGCTTGATAAACCTGGTGTTAGAAACCACACAGGCAGAACTAGAGGGCTGGCCTTCTTCTCCATCACCCCTGAATAGCACTGGAAGGGAACGCAGGGCCTGAGGGACTATGTAGCAGAGAAGGGACTGATTCCTTGTGTTGGGTGTGGATGGGTGTCTTAGAGGTCAGGCTAGTTCTAGTGTAGGTGTTCTTGGCTCTGTTATGAGCTCACCAGCTTAGCAAATTGCCTTCATCAGCTCCTTAATGGCCTGATAAACCCAACTTGGTTGGCTTGGCTATGTATTTTGTGTATCCTGGCTATGTGTAAGCCTGCTAGTTCCCTTATTCCTTGGAGAATCATGCCCAGCTCGGGGGTGGCAACGTTGCTGAGAGGTTAAGGAGCATGCTGGCCTATGGTTGGGTGGAACGTTGCAGCGACGTAGCTGGTTGCGGAGAAAAGATTTCATAAGATAAGTAATCTTGTGCATTTTACCTCTGCAATTCTATAATTACTGTTAATTAAAAGGAAATGAACATGTTGAAGAATGCTTGTTTAAATGCATGTTGTTTCCGCTGTGCAAAATGAATGAATTAGGCTATGTATGATGAACAATTGAATTTGTGCATGTTATACTGTCACGCATTCTTCTCAGCATTTTGTTTTAGCAATTTAGGCATTGTATTTAAGCCTGTACATGTTCATGGGTGTTTAGCCCGGCCTGAATAAGCTCTTAGTCACGTCCTCTCTGCCGGTCGGAGGCATGGGGACGTGACAATATGGTATCAGAGCATTGGGTTGCAGCAATGGGCCTCTATGGGCCAAGAATATGCAGTGGCAGAAGGTAGAACTACCTTCTCTGTCCAGCAGAACAGCAGCGAACCAATGAATTGAGAAAATTTGGCTAAGTCGGACCAATGGAAGAAGCGGAAGACTGTGAAAAAAATTTGAAATTGGGAAATTTTTGTGAATAGTCGGAAGATCGGGAGAAGTTCCCTGTCCGCCGTTGCGGACGGTCTCACAAAGTTCCTATCCGCTGTTGCGAAAGGTTTCATGAAGTCCCCGTCCGCTGTTGCGGAAGGGTTGATGAAGTTTACCATCCGCCGTTTCGGGCGGCAAAGCGATCCCGCAGCGGATCGTAAAGACCTCCGATCGCCGACACATTAAGGGAGAAAAAGCCACGAAATTGGTCTAAGTAGCAGAGAAATCGGAAAGGAAAGTGGCCCGACGTCCGACTGTTGCGGAAAGATTCACGGAGTTAACCTCCATCGTTGCGGGTGAGACAACAATCTTTCCATCCGCCGTTGCGGCCGGTGAAGCAATCTCACATCCGACTCGAGATCCGTCCGATCGCCGACGCCGCAGAAAAATTTCAAAAATTTGGCTAAGTATGGAACGGTCGGGCCATTGAAGGAAGTTTCCGTCCACCGTTGCGGGCGAACTGATGAAGTTTCTGCCCGCCGTTGCGGAAGCTGAAGACATCCGACGTCCGATGCGAGAGTCAGCCGACGCCCGACATCGGAAGGTTTGAAGCTTTGTGCGAGCCGCCGTTGCGGAAGCAGAAGACATCTGCCGGCCGATCAAAAAGAACTGCCGACGCCGCAAGAGAGAAAGCACGCCGATCGGAGGGGAAAACGTTTCGCGGGCCGCCGTTGCGGAAGGCTGGAACTTCCGGGGGAGCCGCCGTTGCGGCTGCGAATATGAACAGACCACCCGATTCCAAAAGGCTTCCGACCGCCGATCAAGGATTCAGCTGACAGCCGATTCGACGAAGGAGAGAATGGTGGAAGGGCCGATTCGGCGGAAGGGAGAATGGTGGAGGAGCCGATTCAGCGGGTGTGCTGATGCTTCCAAGAGCCGATATTGCGGAAGGCAGGATAGTCTTGGGGACCAATTTCAACTAATTTCAGAAGGATTTTTCAGCTGTTTCTCAGGGAATTTCAGGGCGGAAAATGAGAAAATTGGCAGTGACCCCCTTGACCCCCGTCGTCCGCCTCAGATAGGCGTTCTTGGATGAAGGAAATTCTATGTGTTTGGGCATTTGTAATTTTATGATTATTTCCAGAAAAGGTAAATGATTATGATTTATATCAATGTTAGGCATCTAACAATTGTGTTGTTATTAACACGTTTGCAGAATCATAGTTACCCTCAAGGGCAGTATTCCAGGTAGTGCAGTTGATAAACTAGAGGTGGTTCAGTATGAGAACCCATGACGGGTATGATGCTCAGGATTCTTACGAGAGAGCAGAAGATGCCATGGGAAAAAATGCCCGTAATAGAAATGATGACATTGAGTCTAATGGAAGGAGATTCCAAGAGAGACCGCCAGATGTTGCAGCCACTATGAGAAGCTTAATTAAAGCCCAGGAAGAGCAGCATCAGTTGAATGCTACAATGTTGCAGAGTTTGATAGACTTGCATAAGAAGATAGATTCTGGAAGAGATACAGCAAAGCCAGAAGGCAGTAAGAGCAGTACTAGGAGAAGGAGAAGGACTTCTAGTGGATCATCTGATTCAGAAGAATCCAGCGGGGATTCCAGTTTTTCTTCTCATAAAAGAAAAAGGAAGAGACACCATAGGGATCGCTCTCATGATGAGTTTAAAAAGGAAAAACCTCCTACATTTGATGGTGAGGTAAAGACTGGACAAGAGGCTGAAGCTTGGCTTCTTGGTATTAAAAAGTACTTTCAAGTGCATGAGTATTCGGGAAACATGAAGGCAAGAGTTGCCATATTCAATATGAATGGAAGGGCATCCATTTGGTGGTAACACTTCAAGCAAGTGAAGAGGATCAGTGAAAGGAGACTGAAGTGGAAGCAGTTCAAGAAGTATTTCAAGCAGAAATACCTATTTGACAGGTATTATGATGACAAGATTAAGGAGTTCCATGAGTTGAGATTGGGCCAGCAGACCATGGAGGAGTATGCTAACAAGTTTTTGGAGCTGTTGAGGTATGTTTGATACATCCGAGATGAAAAAGTGAAGGTCCAACATTTTCTAAGTGGATTACCTCAATCTTATAAAGATAGAATTGAGTTTTATGAGCCTAGAACTCTTGAAGAAGCAATAAGGAAGGCTAAGTATTGCTATGAGCAAAGCAAAGGTAAACCGGATTACCATAAGGCATGGAAGGACAAGAAGAACGAGAAGTTTGACCAGAGAAAGAAAGGTTTCAAACCTTCTAGCTTCAGGAATCAGCAAAAGCAGCCATCCCAAGCTGCGAGTAAGCCATTTGGAGTGGCAGGAGAAAAGCCTAAAGATCCACAACAGAATAGAGGGCCACTTCAATGTTGGAAATGTGGAGGACCCCACATGCGCAGAAATTGTCCACTCGAGAATGAGAGTGCAAGGCCAGCTTATAATGTGCAAGAAGCAGAAACAGTGGGTCAAGTAGCAAGGGAAGTTCCTAGGATCTATGCAGCACTAGAGGACCGTCAAGCAGATCATCAGTCAGCTGTAGTTGAAGTAGCAGGTAAGATTGCTGAGCAATCTGTTTCTATTTTAATTGACCCTGGTTCTACTCACAGTTACATTACTCCTAGAGTAGTGGATATTTGTGCTTTTAAGAAGGTAAAGCATAGGAAGTCTTGGTTAGTTCAGCTAGACATTGGAACTAAGAGAAAGGTTAGTGAAGTGGTAGAGAAGTGTCCATTGGTCATGAATGGATTGGTCACTTGTGTAGATCTGAATGTTCTACCGCTTGGTTCCTATGATGTTCTCAATCGGATGGATTGGTTAGAAGCTCACAGAGTGAAGCTTGACTGCTACAATAAGACTTTCGAATGCATGAATGAAGAAGGGAACCTAGTAGTTGTCAAAGGCATTCCAAAGGTGATTTCAGTACGGCAGGTTTCAGCAATGCAGTTGAAGAAGTTCTGTAGGAAGGGTTGCCAGTTGTATGCAGCTCAGATTTTGGAGGAAACAAGAGATGAAACTCCTAGGTTGGAGGACTATCAGGTGCTACAGGAATTCAGGGATGTGTTTCCTAATGAGATTCCAGGGCTTCCTCCAAAGCGGGACATTGATTTCACAATTGAACTTGTGCCAGGAGCAGCACCAGTGTCCAAGGCACCCTACAGGATGAGTACACCGGAGATGCTAGAATTGAAGATGCAACTGCAGGAGTTGTTGGACAAGAAGTACATTCGCCCGAGTGTGTCTCCTTGGGGAGCACCGGTTTTGTTTGTAAAGAAGAAAGATGGTACACTCAGGTTATGTATTGATTACAGACACTTGAACAAGGTTACTGTGAAGAATAAATATCCTTTGCCTAGGATTGATGACCTCTTTGATCAAATAAGAGGAGAAAAGGTATTTTCTAAGATTGACTTGAGGTCTGGTTACCATCAGGTAAGGATCAAGGATGAAGACATTCATAAGACAGCCTTCAGGACAAGGTATGGGCACTATGAGTTTGTAGTGGTACCATTTGGCCTCACAAATGCACCAGCTACATTTATGTGCCTTATGAATAGTGTCTTCAGCAGGTATTTGGATAAGTTTGTTCTTGTTTTCCTTGATGACATTCTTGTTTATTCTAAGAATGAGAAAGAGCATGAAGAACACTTGAGATTGACATTGCAAGTGCTCAGGGAGCATCAGTTGTATGCCAAGCTGAGCAAGTGTGACTTCTATAGAGATAGAATTCAGTATTTGGGTCACATTATCTCAGAGGAGGGTATATCTGTGGACCCTGAAAAGATTGAAGCCATTATGAATTGGCCTACTCCAAGAAATGTGACAGATGTAAGATCTTTCATGGGACTTGCAGGATACTACAGGAGATTCATTGAGGGATTCTCCAAAGTTGCACATGCTATCACTTCTTTACAAAAGAAGGGGATGAAGTTTGAATGGACATTGAGGTGTGAAGAAAGCTTCCAGCAGTTGAAGAGTCTTCTCACTAGTGCACCAGTATTGAAGGTTGCAGATCCAGAGAAAGACTTTGTGGTATGTACCGATGCATGCGGACAAGGGCTTGGAGGAGTCCTTATGCAGGATAACCACGTGATATGTTATGAGTCAAGAAAGCTGAAGGAACATGAGAAGAACTATGCCACTCATGATCTAGAGCTTGCAGCCATAGTACATGCTCTCAAGATGTGGAGACATTACTTGATGGGCAGAAGATTCGAGCTCAGAACAGATCACTATGGATTGAAGTATTTGTTTGATCAGCCTACTCTGAATGCTAGGCAAGCAAGATGGCTAGAATTTTTATGTGAGTTTGATTTTGAGATCAAGCACATAAAAGGAAAGGAAAATAAGGTAGCTGATGCACTCAGCAGGAAGATGCAGGAAATGCATGTGGCATCTCTTAGTATTTGCCAATCAGATCTGAGGCAGCAGATTGTTAATCATGTTGCTGGGGATGAATTGTATGAGCAAGTAAAGGAGAAATTGCAGTAGCAAAGTCTTGGGAAGGAGTATGAGGGATATAAACTGGAAGAGGATGGACTCCTCACTTATAAAGGTAGAATTTATATTCCAGATGTGGCAGATTTGAGGAGAGTTGTCATGGATGAAATCCATCAAGCTCCGTATTTTGGTCACCCAGGATATCAGAAGACAATCGCTACAGCTAGAAAGCAGTACTTCTGGCCAGGAATGAAAAAGGATATGGCTGAATACATTTCAAGGTGCATGAAATGTCAGCAGGTGAAGGTTGAGCATCAACATCCAGCAGGTTTGTTGCAGCCTTTGCCAGTTCCGGAATGGAAATGGGAAGTAATTTCCATGGATTTTATTACCGGATTGCCAATGACTTGGAGACAACATGATTCCATCATGGTTGTAGTAGACAAGTTGAAAAAGGCAGCACATTTTATACCAGTTAAGTCTACGTATGAGGCTGGTGACATTGCAAAGATCTTCATGAAGGAGATATTTAAATTGCATGGATTACCGCAGGTAATAGTATTTGACAGAGATGTCAAGTTCACTTCCAACTTTTGGAAGGGGTTGTTTGCGGATTTGGGTACAAAGCTAAACTTCAGCACTGCATACCATCCTCAGACTGATGGTCAGATCGAGAGAGTTAATCAGGTGCTTGAAGATATGCTTCGCATGTATGTGATGGACAAACCAACCAAGTGGGAAGATTTCTTGCACTTGGTAGAGTTTGCTTATAACAATGGACATCAAGCATCCTTGGGGATGAGTCCATATGAAGCTTTGTATGGAAGAAGGTGTAGGACACCTATGACTTGGGATAATCCAGTGAACAGGATTGTGCTTGGGCCGGAATTGCTCAAGGAAATGGAGCAAGAGGTCGTAAAGATCAGGCAGAAGCTGAAAGTAGCACAGGACAGACAGAAAAGCTATGCAGATAAGCATAGGGTGAACAGAGAGTTCAGTGTTGGGGATCATGTTTACCTCAGAGTGAGGGCAAGGAAGAGTTCCTTGAAGCTTGGGAGCTGTGCCAAGTTGTCACCAAGATATTGTGGGCCGTTTGAAGTGCTTGAAAGAATAGGGCCAGCTGCATATAGACTTGCATTGCCTGCTAGCACTAGAGCTCATAATGTTTTTCATGTTTCTTTGCTTAAGAGATATGTACATGATCCTAACCATGTGATAAATTGGGATGTGATTCAGGTGGAACCCGAGGGAGAGTTCCGAATCGAGCCAATGCGCATCCTTGACAGGAAGGTCACAATGCTCCGGAACCGAGCCATAGGGCAGGTAAAGGTGCAATGGGAGCACTACGGGCCTGAAGAATCCACATGGGAGCTGGAGGATGCCATGCGGTTGGTACATCCATTTTTGTTTGATTTTGCGGAACACTGAGGCGATGCCAGTGTAGCATTTTGATCAATTTTGTAAAGCACTGAGGACAGTGCTAATTGAAGGGGGAGGGTAATGTAATGTCCCGGTTTTGACCCCGTTACATTAGATGTATATGATGTATATATTGTAATGATCATGGTGTGGAGCTAAAGGCCAAGGCCCCACCATTGATCGGTAATGCTATGTTTTGGATTTAATTGTCACCGAAGATCTATCGCGGCATGCGGCATATAATATGTTGGCCGTCATGTAAATATGCATCATAATTAATTAATGGAAACAACCATCTACGGTCGCGGCAACTAAATCGAATGGGGCATGATTTTCTAAGGATAAGGGGGGGTGAAATATTTAACCTATGGGCCAATGGGGAAAATCCAAATGTCTATGAGGAAACCCACCCAAGCTGTCAACTACCTTTCTTGTCTTTTTCTCCAATCATTTAATTCTGCCAGAATGTGGTTGAGTTAGTTATTGCATAGAATGGGAAGAGTATGGGCAACCAAATTCGAATTGGGCAGAGACCCATTTTTGAAAAATG
>LPNX010295305.1:0-31617 GCA_001517045.1 Pseudotsuga menziesii | reverse complement strand
GTGTGAGGAGTAAGGATTTTGGCTTGGTTGCTTGATAAACCTGGTGTTAGAAACCACACAGGCAGAACTAGAGGGCTGGCCTTCTTCTCCATCACCCCTGAATAGGACTGGAAGGGAACGCAGGGCCTGAGGGACTATGTAGCAGAGAAGGGACTGATTCCTTGTGTTGGGTGTGGATGGGTGTCTTAGAGGTCAGGCTAGTTCTAGTGTAGGTGTTCTTGGCTCTGTTATGAGCTCACCAGCTTAGCAAATTGCCTTCATCAGCTCCTTAATGGCCTGATAAACCCAACTTGGTTGGCTTGGCTATGTATTTTGTGTATCCTGGCTATGTGTAAGCCTGCTAGTTCCCTTATTCCTTGGAGAATCATGCCCAGCTCGGGGGTGGCAGCGTTGCTGAGAGGTTAAGGAGCACGCTGGCCTATGGTTGGGTGGAACGTTGCAGCGACGTAGCTGGTTGCGGAGAAAAGCTTTCATAAGATAAGTAATCTTATGCATTTTACCTCTGCAATTCTATTATTATTGTTAATTAAAAGGAAATGAACATGTTGAAGAATGCTTGTTTAAATTCATGTTGTTTCCGCTGTGCAAAATGAATGAATTAGGCTGTGTATGATGAACAATTGAATTTGTGCATGTTATACTGTCACGCATTCTTCTCAGCATTTTGTTTTAGCAATTTAGGCATTGTATTTAAGCCTGTACATGTTCATGGGCGTTTAGCCCAGCCTGAATAAGCTCTTAGTCGCGTCCTCTCTGCCGGTCGGAGGCATGGGGACGTGACACGAAACCTTGATCTGGTTCTGCTGCTTCTCTTCTCCAAAGAACTTAGCCTCCAAGCTTTGCAACACAAGGGGAAGACCTCCAGGGAAAAGGTGTGGTCAAAGAGAGTCCCGATTCCTCCTGTATAACAATGCAGAAATTCAAGTCCCCTCTCATGGACCTCCCTACCTCTATTTATATGATAAAGGAAGAGTTAGGGGCGAAGACAAAGTGGTTACAACTGAAGGAGTCAGTTGCATAACTACCCAAACTAACTCAAATTACGTATTTTTATTTTTTGATATTTTAAAAGGAATTCACGACTTTCATAACTAGATAGTCGCGAATCATTCGCGGGTATGCCTTAAGGAAAGTAGCGAATACACAAAAAATGCATTTTTAGGGTATTTTTGGGCATTTTCAGAATTGGTGTCTTCTGGATAGTTTTAGCTAACTGAAATACCTTTCCAACGGTGTAGAAATGAGGTCAAAAAAAGTTACAAAAATCAAGATATGGGTCCTCCAATATAGGTGTTTTTTCATTGACATTCAGTGACTTTCATGAAGTGTCGTCATGGAAGTGTCGACATGCGACGGAATCATGGGAAAGTGGTCACAGGCAGAGATGTGTCATTTTGGGCTATAACAGTGAATATAGCTATGATTGTGAACCTACCACCTCCAACATCTGTTAGACAACTTCACACTACACTTGGTCATACTGGATATTACAGAAAATTTATTAAAGGGTATGCTCAGATTACTGCTTCGATGGAAAAGCAGTTGAAGAAAGATATTAAGTTTGAATGGACACCTGAGTGTCAAGAAAGCTTGGATATTCTGAAGGAAAAGATGGTAGCTGCTCCCATATTAGTATTCCCTGACTGGAATAAGGAATTCCATGTGCATGTCGATGCATCCTCCATTTCTCTGGGTATAGTATTGGCCCAGTCAAGCGAAGGTAATATTGATCACCCCATTTATTTTGCAAGTAGGAAATTGTCCACAGTAGAGAAAAATTATACTACAACAGAACGAGAAGGTCTAGCTATGGTGTATGCATTGCAGAAGTTTCAACATTATCTGTTAGACTCTCATTTTAAGATGTTTACTGACCATTCTGCTTTGAAGTATTTGGTTAACAAGCCTGTGCTAGGTGGAAGGATATGCAGATGGCTGCTTCCGTTTCAGGAATATGACTTTGAGATCATAGTCAAACCAGGAAGACTAAATCTAGGTCCTAACCACTTGTCGAGGCTCGAGTCGGGAGAAGAACCTATCAGCCTGGACGAAGGTCTTCCTGATGCCCAGTTGTTTTCCATCCAGATGGTTGATGAATACTTTCAGGATATTGTTTAGTATTTGTCTACAGGTTTTCCACCCACCGAGATGACAACACATCAGAAGAAGCAGCTGGTTGTTCGAGCAGCTAACTTTACCTTAATAGCAGGACAATTATATAAGATGGGACCAGATGAAATATTGCGCAGATGTGTCCTAGAACATGAGAAGCCATTAATTTTGGCCGAGGCACATTCTGGGGCAGCATGAGGTCACTACGCAGGAAAAGCTACAGCACAAAAGATTCTAACCACCAGATTGTGGTGGCCCACAATTCACAAGGATGCAAGAGAATATTGCCATAGCTGCGACATCTGTCAAACGATAGGAAAACCATCCAGGAGGGATGAGATGCCTCTGGTTCCGCAGGTAACTTTACAACCCTTTGACAAATGGGCTATTGATTTTGTTGGACCTATCAACCCCCCCGCGAAGAAGTCAAGAGCAAGATACATTATTACAACAACTGATTACCTCACTCGATGGGCCGAAGCTCAACCAGTCAAGAACTGTAGCACTGCTACAGCTGCAAAGTTCATCTTCGATAACATCTTGACCGGATTTGGGTGTCCTAGAGTCCTTATGAGTGATCAGGGATCACATTTTCTAAATAAGACCTATTGAAGTATTGACTAAAGAATATCAGGTATATCATGAGACAAGTACTGCCTATCATCCACAAGCAAATGGGACTGTCGAAGCTTTTAACAAGATCCTTGAACAGGCTCTGACGAAGGTTTGCAACGTTAACAGAAATGACTGGGATCTTAGAATTCGAGCAGTACTATGGGCTTATAGGACTACCTGCAAGAAATTGACAGGCCATACACCTTTTAGGTTGGTCTATGGGAAAGAAGCAGTCATGCCCATGGAATACATTGTTCCTAGCCTTAGAATATCTGCTTTCACAGAGATGGATGACCCATCGATAATAACAGGAAGGTTGGCGAAGATACTAGAACTTGAAGAGGACAGATTTATTGTAGGGTTCTAGCAGCAAGTGCAGAAAGCTTGAGAAATAGCATGGCATGATAGACATATAAAAAAGAAGTAGTTCCATCAGGGTGATCTTGTGCTCTTATATGACAGCAAATTCATGAAATTCCCGGGTAAGTTCAAGACCCATTGGAAAGGACCATACATAGTGCAGAAAGTTACTGATGGAGGAGCAGTCCAGTTAGCTAAGTTGAATGGAGAAATTTTTCCTTCTATGGTAAATGGCAGTCGTTTAAATAAGTATAGGGATAGGCCAGGACCTCCTAATCAGAAGTAACCCCCGGAAGGATAGTCTAAGTACCAAGAACAGTTGAAATTGGGTGCTAGACTATAATGAAGCTGTCCTCAAAACTACGAAGTGGGGAAGACTGTCAAAGTTCACAGGTTAATATTGTGTCGAAGGTTCTTGTCCAAGCGAAGCTGAAGCTAGTATTTATGTTGGAGATTACAAGTGTATCGCAGCTTAAAATGTGACGGATGGGACAAACTAGACTTGGTGGCGTCGGTACATGACTTGCCCTCACTGCTTGCAATAATGAGATCTTGGGAAAATCTCGCGCTGTGTGGAAAAGATTTTCGACACTTCATCAGATTCGGCGTCATTAGTACACCATGATGACAGATTCTGTTTCAGGATTCTATAAGAAGCTACATCGGCCTGCGACTCATGCACTGTGCATGTCTTGGAGTTTCTTCAGTTAGCACTATGTCGAATGACCGTAAAGTCCAGAAGTTATTGCAAGTGATCAGGGAGAGAGGTATACTGAACCTTCTGAGTAATCCACCGAGGCAGCCATGCTTGACCAAGGCACAAAGAAAGGCAGAAGTTCTCTCTAAGGGATCGAAAGAAAGGCAGAAGTGCGCTCTATGCCGCACAAAGAACAGCACCGGTCTGCACAGAAAAACTCTGAAACATCCCAAGATGTATCCTCCTAGTTTGACAGAACCACGGCGGTTGTTTGTCTTATGCACCTTGACACACAACTCCAGGGACCCTAAGTTGTGGATGGTCAAATGTTCGGCAAGCGGATCGAAGGATGGGGCCCCTGATAGATCCAGAAGGCCTTAACAAGCATTTCATGAAGGAAAGGAACAAGCAGCCAGAAACCACATGTATGGCTTCAGCAAGCAGTGCACCAGGCTTCACCAACAAAATTCTACCACCAGAAAAACAGCTGAGTGTCCCGAGACGGGCCACTGGTGAGTCTTAGGGGCCTGTTGGGGCACACACCCTAACGGTACTTAGGATGGGTAACTCCGTGGAGTTACGAGAGATTGTAAGCGGAGTCTTGACTCAAAATAGTCTTAGGGGTGTCGGGGTTGAGGAAAAAACTTCTTTTTGTAATAAACCCATGGTTTAAGTCCAGGTTTTAGGGTTCGGGGTGCCCATGGTTTAAGACCATGGTTTTGTAATATGTGCACTGTATAAATATGCACTCTTGTAAAGAAGTAAGGTTAGGCTTTTTGTGTAAGATGAATTGATGTGAATCTAAGGCTATTTTGTAAGAAAAGGTCAAGTCCCAGCTATGTGCGTGGACGACCTCTGCAGCTGTGTGCATAGAGGGTTTTTGGGTGATTAAGGAAATCTACAGCTGTGTGCTCAGAGGCCTGTAGCTGTGTGCACGGATTTGAGGACTTGAAGGGATCTACAGCTGAGTGTGTAGATCAGAAGTGTGGTTTTTGTAGAAAGTTGAATAAAACACAGTTCTGTGGATGTAACCCCTACACTGGGGGTGAACCATGTTATATCTTGTGTTGTGGTTCTGTGTGTTGTTTCTGTTCTGTTCTTTCATGCATTAATATCTATATATCTGATAAGTAAAGATCACTGCTAGTAAATAACTTCACTGTGAATTCCCAGTAAAGGGTTGTGCAAGGCACGGTTTGTTTATCTAACTGCGAAGCTAAATAAGTGACTGTTAAGCTCTGTGATTTATATTTAGAATCTGTTAAAAGCTAAAGGTACAGTAATATCCCTCTTCTACTTGCAGAAACCTGGTTCTGCAGCACCCCATAGCTGTTTTGGGTGAGACTGCAACCTGTTCGCAGGTTGTTGCCGAAAGGGCCAACACTGTGGGGCTTTTGTTGGTGCGAAGTTAAAGGTATAAAACCCGGGTCTGCCCTATTGCCCAACAAGGTATGGAAAATTTCTTGCAGATATTTGTTGTTACCTTTGCCAATTTGACTAAAGGCTTTATGCATATTTTGAAGAAGGACACTACCTTTTGTTGGGATGAGCGAGCTCAGGAGTCCTTTGATGCACTTAAACGAGCCTTAGCATCGGCCCCTATGATTAGTCCACCCGACTATAGCCATGACTTTTTTCTTTATGTGGTCGCGTCCATGGAGATGATTGGTATGGTTTTGGTTTAGGAGGATGAGAAGCTCCATGAGAATGTTATATATTATTTGAACCAAAACCTTGTAGATGCAGAGATCCATTATTCCCATGTGGAGAAACTTTCCTTAGCTACCGTTCATGCAGTTCAGAGATTGAGGCACTACATTCTCCTTCGCCAGACCTTAGTGGTAGCCCATGTCAATCCATTTCAGTTCATCCTCACTAGAAGGATGATCAGGGCAAAGTATAATAAGTGGATTTTCATCTTGCAAGAATTCGATCTCGAGTTTGTTTCGGCAAAATAAAAAAAAATCATTGATTTTTGCGGAGCTTATATCTGATTTCCCAGGCAAGGATGAGGAGGAATTTTTTGAAGATACGTTTGTCGATGAGCACATTTTATTTATCTCAACTTTGGATCCATGTTATGGGGATATCATCATATATTTACAAACATTGAAGGTCCCTACTCACCTCTCATGAGATGAACAATGACGGTTATGTCACATATCCAAGAGCTAGCTTATAGTGGATAACACATTGTACCACCGTGGGGTAGATTCCATTTTGCATCATTGTTTAACTCATGAGGAGTCTGAGCTTGTGCTGAATGATTGCCACAGAGGGGCGTCTGGTGGTCATTTATCTACGCTTTCTACATCCCAAAACATCTTGAGATCCAATTATTTCTGGTCGTCGATCTTTAAAGATTGTGTCAATGCGGTCAAGAAGTGCCACCATTTCCAGGTGTTTGCACGTAATACGTGCTCACATCCTTCCCCGTTACATCCGATTATCATCGCCGGTCCCTTGACTAAGTGGGGGCTTGAATTCATGGATTGCAACCCAGCTTCGGTTGGGGGGCATCATCATATTATAGTGGCTGTTGACTATTTCATGAAATGGGATGAGGCTATGCCCATGGTTAAATCCGACGGTGAGACAGCTGTGCATTTCATTTCAACCTCATTACTCGATTCAATATTCTGAATAATCTTGTCACTGACCATGGTAGGCACTTTTAGAATCAAATGATGGAAGAGTTGGCCTCGAAGTTAGGGTATAAACAAGAGCATTCCTCTTCTTATTACCCTCAAGTGAATGGACAGGTTGAAGCAATGAACAAATCACTTAAGTCCATTCTCCAATGAACCATCCCACAAAGCAAGACCAATTGGCATATCATGTTATATCCTGCTTTGTGGGCTTATAGAACCACATTTAAGACTTCCACCGATTTTCCTCCATATCAGCTTGTACATGGAGTGGAGTCTTTTTTGCCGGTTGAATGTGAAATCCCTTCATTGAAGCTAGCCATAGAGCTTTTACCAAACACTTCCCCATTGGAGGAACATTTGGTCCACTTAGAGCAGCTTGATGAGCAGCACTGAGATGCTTTAGTGGCTCTAGAGGTGAATAAATGTCATGTTAAGGTCCAGTATGTCTATCCATCAAAGGAGGTTTAGTGAAGGAGATTTGGTCCTTTTATGGGATCAAGATAAAGAACCCTTGGGGGCAGGGAAGTTTAATCCCATGTGGCATGGTCCTTACGTGGTCAAATGTGTGTTAGAGAAGGGTGCCTCTGAGCTGGTAGATTATGAAGGGACAATCTTGGAGGAGCCTAGAAATGGGCTCTATCTTAAAAAATACTATGCATGATCTTCAGTTAGGGCTGATTGTTGTATATTATTGTATAGTATTTTTTGCATAGTTAGGTTTTCTTATGGTGATCGGGTTTGTTGATTAGCTTTCATTTCTTATGGCAGATGTCAATGGAGTCTTTCATTTACATAGGATTCCCTGATGGTGCTAGCTTCCACACTCAACACTCAGCCTCTGCTACTTGGTGATTTATACTCCTACGGGTCAGGTATTGTCTTCAGGAGGTGTATGTTTATGGCCCTCTTCGAACAATGCTACTGAGTATAGTGCCATTATCGAGTTATTACGGGATGCCATTTCACATGGTGTTCTCTCTCTTGAGGTACGTCTTGATTCGCAGTTAGTAGTGTCACAGATTAATGGCTTGTATCATGTTAGGGACTCCAACATTATTATGAAGATTCTTACGTGTGAGATTGTTAGAATGGAAATTTGACAACATAGCATACATACATGTTCCAAGAATTTATAATCAAGCTGCTGACTCATATGCTAACTAGTGTTAGATTGGAATTTGTTTCACAAACCATAAGCTCATCACAAACATACATTTTTACACATGTAAATAAATAAAATAGATCATCATAAAAAAGTTTCATTAAACATCCAAAAAGTGACGTCATAATACATAAGTGTCATAATACAAAAATGGGGCTTCTGAGCCACCAAAATATAATACATGGTAGTACAAAAATGTGTCATTCCAGGTATCTAAGCTTGGGGAGGAGGAGGGGGGTTCTGATCATGGAAATTTACCACGAATCTAGCTAGCCATCGAAACAACCACACCCATGCTCGTGGTACACCTACCACCTGACGCTGCATGGCCTTAGGAAAGTCCTCAACCTACGCCATGGGTACTCTATGTGTTAGCTGCACAAAGTTTGTGTGGATGCTCTGGAGCATCTGCTCCACATCCACACCCATGATATCATCTCCTCTTCCCCTCCATCTATGATGAGGGAAACTGTCAAGCCACCGTGGTCCTGCATATGCATATATATGACATATTGTCACTATGTGTCGTCACACAAAAGCATGTCTTTTGGTTCTATATATCAAAAAACACAAAAAAAATTAAATAATTCAAAAAAAATTTAAAAAGAGGGTTTGGATTTTCTACCAATGTCACCGTATGCTGCTCCTGGTGTGGAAATTGAATCCAGTGTTAGAACAATTACACTCACAACAATTGCCAATTACACATGCAAAATTACTCACAAAAGAGACTGAATATGGAGCTGAACACTAAAATGTATTGAATAATTTTACAATAGCCAACCCTATGAAGTCACAGGATGCCACAATAAATAATTACATGAGGGATTCGAATGCATGAAGATGCCATTCGAATCTAGTCAAAAGCAGGCTTACTAAATCTAGCAAATCCCCCATATGTGCATAAAGTAGTTTCCAAAACTGTCTAGGAGCTCATGAATTGGGAAAATCAATTAGGAAAGATAATAGTGGATGGAAGGACAACTCATACATGCTTTTCATAGGAGAAAAGAGTGGAGGATGTGGAGGACAAAAAACAAGTTAACTTCACCTAGTCAAACTTTCCCAATTTCCTTAAAACACTGAAAAAGCAGGCAATAAAGCAGGAAAAGAAGACATGCGCTAGGGAGGCCAAGAATAAAGCAGATTTGATTCCAGGAAGTTTCCCAAGTGCTCCATGACTCAAAATTAGCAATTTTGACCACTATGGATGTGTAGATGACAACTTACATAAGGTGGAATACGGAAACTAGGCAAATAAGACAAAAATGGATTAATTAATGTCTAAGGTAGCTAACTATGGGTTGATTATTCTAACACCCCCCCTTAAGCCTGACTTATGAGTAAAATATCAGAAAATTATAGGGCCTAGCAACAAGGCTTAGTCACCCTTTACATACTGCATGTCCATTTAATGAAGGAAAGATGCAAAAACCTAGTGGGAAAAATCCTCCCTTAAACATGGACTGTAAAACAAAATTTGGAAATCTTGTCATCACTCATGCTTCATAGCATGATCAGAAATCCCCAACAGTGATTTGAAATTACTGGATGTCTTCTCACAAAAAACTTTGGTGAATATATCAGCTACTTGTTCTGAAGATGAACAGAAGAGTAGGTGAATGGTGCCATCATGCACAAGCTGTTTGATGTAGTGCATATGGATCTCAATGTGTTTGGTTCTCTGCTTTTGAACTGAGTCATTGCAGATTTGAATGGTACTCTAATTATCACAATAGATAGTAGTTGATTATTTTGATTTGAAGCCACACTCTCCAAGTAACCCCTGCAACCATAAACATTGAGTTGTTGCATTTACAACTCCTCTGTACTCTGCTTCTGTAGATGAGAGTGCAATGGCACTCTGTTTCTTGCTTGAACAGCTGATTAGCCCTTCTGCAAGCATGAACACATATCCTGATGTTGAATTTTGATCTATGTTGTCACCTTCCCAATCACTGTCAGTAAACCCAATCAAATCAAGATCAGATTTTGCTTTATAGAAGATCTCATGAGTCGTTGTTCCCTGAACAAAGTTAAGGATCCTTTTGGCTGCTTTCCAATGGATCTCATGAGGCTGATCCATGTATCTTGAAGCCACACTTACTGCATAATAAATATCATGTCTATTATGTGTAATATACAACAAACATCCAATCAATTTCCTATACAGTGTATTGTTTACCATAAGTGAAGAATCAGCTTCTTCAAGCTTCACTCCTGAAAGGAAAGGAGTCTTGCTTGGCTTGCAATCCTTCATTTTGAATTTTTTAAGAAAATCCAAGGCATACTTGGACTGATGCACTTTGATTCCATATTTGGTTTGAGCAATCTCGAGCCCCAAGAATTGGCTCAATAGCCCCAAATTTGTCATGCAGAAGGCATGGTTCATTGCATCCTTCAAGGAAGCAATTTCATCCTTTGAGCTTCCTGTAATGAGAAGGTCATCAACATATAAAACAATGATCATTAATGAACCATTAATCAGCTTCAAAAAGACATTTGTATCTGATTTTCATCGAACAAAATTTAGTGATAGCAGAAAGCTATCAATCTTGGCATACCAAGCCCCGGGGGCTTGCTTAAGCCCATACAATGACTTCTTTAGCATGCACATAAGAGATGGGTTAGTAGAAAATACTCGAGGCTGCTGCATGTATATCTCTTCAGTGAGATCTCCATTCAGGAAAGAACACTTCACATCCATGTGATGTACTTCCCATTGCTTTGAAGCTACAATGGCTAAGGCTAGCCTGATGGAGTCCATCTTTGCCACTGGTGCAAAGGTCTCATTGTAGTCTATGCCATGAACCTGTGAGTAGCCCTTGGATACCAATCTGGCCTTGTACTTCAAAGGTGAACCATCAGCAACAAATTTTGTTTTGTACACCCACTTACACTAAACTAGCTTCCTCCCTGGGGGGAGATCAACCAGATCCCAAGTGTTGCTCTTCTGGAGTGAGCTGAACTCTTCCTTCATGGATGCTTTCCATATTGGATATTTTTCTGCATATTCATATGTTTGTGGGTCTGATTCTACCATCAGATAGCATTTATCAGCAAACATAGGATCTTTCATGCACAGAGCACTCTCAAATTGAGATCTAGTCCTCCTAGGGTCATTAGGATTTCCAGCTAGTTCTCCAGCTGCATGAATGGTCTTGGATTACCATTTTGGTCTTGTAGGAATGTTAGGATATACAATAAAATCATCATTATCAGACATATCAGAATCATCATTTTCAACTATCTCTTCACTTACATTCAGAGGTTCTGGTGGTGAAGAGGATTCTCCAACTTCCACTGCTGCTAGGGGCTCTTTTTGAAACTAAACACACCTTTCAATGAAGGCTTTGTTTGTGCTCAAATTGATCAGCTTGTACCCTTTTGAGTCTTTAGAGTACCAAACAAATAGACACTCTTGGATTTGGGGCTGCAAAGCCTTCCTCTTTTCTGTTGGAATTCTAGCCCAAGCCCTTGAGCCAAAAATCCTGAAATGGGTCACATTTGGCTTGTGCCCACTCCATGATTTGAAAGGAGCCATACCTTAAAGATATTTATGAGGCACCCTCTTCTATATATAGGCTGAACATTTTATAGCTTTGGCCCAGTACTTTGGTGGCAAGGTCTTAGCCTCCATTATGCATGTTGCCATCTCTTTCAGTGATTTGTTCTTCCTCTCAGCAACACCATTCTGTTGTGGTGTGTAAGGGATAGAATGCTGCATCTGAATACCTTCATCTATACAATATTGAATAAACTCAAAATTGACATACTCACCACCATTGTCATATCTGAGGACCTTGAGTTTCCTCCTAGACTGGTTTTCAACCAAAGCCTTAAAGACTTTGAAGAGGCCAAAAATTTCAGACTTGTGTTTCAGGAAGTAAACCCAGCAAAACCTGGAAAAGTCATCTATGAATGTCAATGCATATTTTTCCTGACTCATTGACATATGAGGAAATGGGCCAGCAACATCACTATGGATCAAATCAAGAGGTGCAAAGGTTCTCTCATGACTAGCTCTCTCAAATTTATGCTCTGGGTGTTTTCCTAGGATGCAACTTTGACAGACTCCT
Organism: Pseudotsuga menziesii; assembly: GCA_001517045.1. Classification (NCBI taxonomy): domain Eukaryota; kingdom Viridiplantae; phylum Streptophyta; class Pinopsida; order Pinales; family Pinaceae; genus Pseudotsuga; species Pseudotsuga menziesii. The sequence goes on along the minus strand of LPNX010295305.1, from coordinate 19,941 downwards.
TTGGAAAACTTAATCTTTGCTAACCCTATGACCATTTCGTTTTCACTAAGATCAGAAATATACTTGTGATTTAGGTGGCCAAATATTTCATGCCAAATATTGCTTTCCTCATTAGCATGAATCAGACGAGCAGAGGGGTTTGAGTTGGGTAGGAAGTGTGAGAACATGTATACCTTCGAAGTATGATTTGCAACTCCTTTTGCAATGACTTTACCACTTGATATCTCTGTGATATCAACTTCATCAGGGGAGAATATGACCTTCTTTGGAGACCCTATGTGGTTCATCTGATACACTGATAAGAGGTTAGAGGCAAGACCTGGAACATACAACACATTGCTGACCTTACCATGGTCAATATCAATCCTCCCTTTGCCCAAACTTTCAGTGAGAGAGTCATCTCCCAGTACTATAGGTGGACCTTTCGACATGTCAAGTGAGGTGAATGCCTCCTTGGTCGAAACCATATGTATTGAAGCTCCAGAATCAATGATGAAACTAGGTGAGCTTGATGTTCCAACAACCAATGCATGAAATCTCTCTCTCTATCTTCTGAACTTGATCCTCCTTCCCTCTTCTTTGAGCTGTCTGGAAGGGAGATGCCATTCTTCTCCAGGAGTTGGGTTAGCATGTCTATTTGCTTCTTCATGTAGGAGCTCTCAAAATGATTGCCCTTACTATAGTATGCGCACTTGCTCATTTATCCTTTGTTCTTCTTCTTCCGGTAGTTCTTCTTGGAACCTTGAGGCTCCTCTGGAGACTTGTTCTTGTATCTCTTTTGCTCAGGTGGATTTTTAGCTTTCTTTTTACTTTTTGAATCCACCTTTGAATATCCAGCAACTAGAGCTTGGTATTTGGATGGTTTGATGGTGCCCATCATCACCAATTTATCCTGTTCTTGTGTGAGAGATTCCATGAAATCTACAAGGCTAGGCATTTTCCAGGATCGAGCTGTCAACTTTGTGGCATAGAAGGTCGAAAAAAACATTGAATAGTTAGGTCGAAGATTCAATATTATGTCCAAGACCAAGTGATCATCCTTCTTTTCGATCCCACATTGTTTTAGCTACAAAACAAGTGCTTTGAACTTGGAAAAATAGAGTTGCAGGGATTCAAAGCTATTGGGACTCAGGGAGATCAATTCATTTTCAATTTGATGTCCCCTCATCTCATCTGTCTTTCCAAAAAGATCAAAAATATTCTCCCATACTTCATTCAGTGATGTCAATCCATCAATATGGAAAAGGAGGTCTCTGGATATGCTCAGACACAGGAGACCATAGGCCTCATCCCTCCTGTTGTGCCATTTTATCTTCTCTGTAGCTGCATTGGGCTCTGCTTCTGTTTCCATAGTCACTTTGTAGAGGCCTTTCACTCTCAACAGTATCTCCATCTCTACTTTCCATTCAAATAAATTAAATGGATTCAAGATGATCTTCTGAGATTGATCCATAGCTCAGAAATTGTCCCGTCAGTCAGCAGAATGCTCCCAGTCAATGATGTCAAACCTGAAAAACAAATTAGAAGGAGATAAATCAATATACAAAGGCTTTGATACCATGTGGAAATTGAACCCAGTGTTAGAACAATTACACTCACAACAATTTCCAATTACACATGCAAAATTACTCACAAAAGAGACTGAATATGGAGTTGAACACTAAACTGTATTGAATAAGTGTACAATAGCCAACCCTATGAAGTCATAGGCTCCCACAATAAATAATTACATGAGGGATTTGAATGCATGAAGATGCCATTCGAATCTAGTCAAAAGCAGGCTTACTAAATCTAAGCAAATCCCCCATAGGTGCATAAAGCAGTTTCTAAAACTGTCTAGGAGCTCATGAATTGGAAAAATAAATTAGGCAAGATAATAGTGGATGGAAGGACAAATAATACATGCTTTTCATAGGAGAAAAGAGTGGAGTATGTGGAGGACAAAAAACAAGTTAACTTCACCTAGTCAAACTTTCCCAATTGCCTTAAAACACTGAAAAAGCAGGCAATAAAGCAAGAAAAGCAAACATGCACTAGGGAGGCTAGGAATAAATCATATTTGATTCTACGAGGTTTCCCAAGCACTCCATGACTCAAAATTAGCAAGTTTTACCACTATGGATGTGTAGATGACAACTTGCATAAGGTGGAATATGGAAACTAGGCAAATAAGACAAAAATGGATTAATTAATGTCTAAGGTAGCTAACTATGGGTTGATTATTCTAACACCTGGTAGTAGGGGCATGTTAGTATTTCCCCAAAAATATATCCCTGCATAGGGTTAATCATCGATGGCAACTATATGCCACCGCCACCATGGAAAGAAATCAGCTGGGTAGGGGTTAGACACCCTACGTTTTCCCAGTATGCACATCGCAACTACCCAACATCGTTGGGCCAGATATTGAACCCTGTGAGGAGGAACGTAAACTCTAGGGCTTAGCCTTGGAACATGCTCGAAGAAGAAGGTGCTTAGTATACTGCTGAAACTGAAGTTTCGTACCCTGCCCATCTTGCAGTCACTGAGCTGCTGCTTCATGTTACTCAACAACACAGTACTCCAATCATAAATTGTGGGTCTCATGCACTCTACTACATAGAACATCAATTCCTGTGAGGCCTGGTGGAGTGAGGCTAGCCCTGCGATCTTGTCGAGCGCTGTTATCAACCCACATGGCACTTCTCCGTTCAAGTGCCGACAATTCATTATGTTGGTACACAAAAGGACATTTTAGGATTGAAGTTTGCCAAAACACTATAGATGGGCATGAAATGAGATGTATTTATTTTGCAACCAGCTTGCTACATTATTTTTCTAAGTATGGATTGGCGTACGAGACTATCTCCATTGAAACTCGCGTACATACGTGACTATCTCCGTTGACAACTCATGTACTGTACGCGACTATCTCCATTACAACCCGCGTACAAATCTGTACGCGGGTTTCCTTTAAGAGACTCACATGTCATACGCGGGTTGATTATAGTAATAGTCATGTACACCTTGATTCTACATTAAAAAATATAAGTCACGATTAATGGAGATTAGTTGAACCCTAATCATTAACCATTCAACTGTCTCAACCTCCTCAACCTTTGAAACTGCTCTATTTCCCAAAGTATAGATAGAGGCCCTGGGGAGGGCATTAATAGAATCAATTTAGGAGAGAAAAGTTATGCTGGTGGTATATCTTTAGAAGTCTTGGAGTAGCAAAAATCAGAGTCCTTTGGTTGTAGAGGAGTCCTTGTCTCAGGCATTGGGTTGTACACTTATCTCATTCACTGATTTTTAATAAAGAGAATTCTTCTTCCAACTTTGTGTTGAGTCTATTTCATGTATTAGGGTTTCATGAATATATTTGATTAAGCACTATATATGTTGTGTATCTAACCTGTCATATATATATGTATAAGATTCTACTTGGAGAATTTTATCTTTCCAGGTGAAGGAGGTGCATCCCTGAAATATTTGGAGAGAAGCAGAGCGGAAGAAGATAAAGCTTGGATCAACCATCAATAATTGGGTGAGTCCAATATTTCTTCATATTTCCTTTCTGTGTTTAAATAAATTTAATTGTCTGTAAGTTTTAGAAGTAAGTTGGTAACCCCAGACCCTAGGTTATAAGGGTTTTTATTCCTAAACAACAGAACTAGCGACTCCCCAGAACAACCATCCACCAACTGCTTGGAAATCCAGATCACCTCTGAACCTAACTCCTCCTTTGCATGACTTACCCCAATATTTTGAGAAGATGCTGCCCAAGTTTGACCCAATTGAGATGGCCATAGAAGGACTAAAGGCTGGAGAACACAAAGATGTAGTCTGCAGACTTTTTCCACATACCTTGAAAGGAGCAGCATCCTCATGGTATTTTGGTCTTCCTGCAAACTCAATCCCAGACTGGGATACTTTTGAAAGGATATTCAGAAGCAAATATGCAGCCCAGAAGACTCATGCATCCCTCATGAAAGGTTGTGTGCTTTAAAGAAGGAAAGAAAAAGAAGGTGCATAGCTTTACTCAAAGGTTTGCAGCTTATCTTAAGAATTTTTCTGAAACTGATAAGCCCTCGAACAAAGTTCTGATTGAATATTATACTTCAGCCCTAGGGCCCGATTTGTCATGTTTTCCAAGATGAAAGCCAAACCTGCGCTAGCATATACTTATGAAGAAGCAGAGAGAGTAGAAGCTAAAAAGGAAATCATAGAATATTACCCTGAGCAGTCAGGAGAGAAAACTGTTGGAAAGAAAGCTTTGTTATTTACTAAGCCTAAAGAGGAACAATCACATGATTTCGAAGGAATGGCAAATATGATGCAGAAGCTTTCCAGGAGAATAATAGACTTGGAAAAGGAAAAGGAAGCTCAGAAGTCTTATAATCCTTATTACAAGAGGAGAGAAGAAAACAATCACTCTAAACCTCCTCCACACAGTCCTGCATCAATGAACTTAGCGGAGGTAAGTATGGATAACTTTTGCACCTTCCACCAGCAGCCTCATTCTGAAAAAAATTATCCTGAATGGATAAATTCAATGACATTAGTGATGAATCAGTTGTTGGATTCCAAATTAATAGAAGCAAATGATGAGGAAGAAAATGATAATAAGTCAACAGAAAAGCAAGAGGATGATGCCATGGTTTTATGGGACTGTGTCTCAATCTTTGATACCAAAAAGGAAAGTGATATGAGATATGAGGACATATCAGAAGCAAATGTGACAACGAGAATCCAAGCGCTGATTAAAGAAGATAGGTTAATAATCCTGAAAATTAAGAGACTCCAGAAGAATGTAAAGAAGTTTCAGAAAAACACCACAGCTAATAAAATTCCCGAGTTTACCATTACCAGTCAAAATCCAAAGCAGATCAGCATGCTAACTAAGCTCATTGAAGAGAAGATCAATAACGTAAAAATGAATCTTACAGAACATAAGATGGAGTATGACATTGTGGAGGATATTAAAAAGGTAAAGGGAAATATTTCACTATTTGAGATGTGTAATGTGCCATATCAAAAAGAAAAGTTATTGAAAGCACTTGAAATGACAGAGGAGAAGCTTCCCACTGACAATCAACCGCAAGATGAATAAATTGGTGAAGCGAGTGTGGGAGGTAGGCCTAAATGCAAAACTCCACCTTTTCTCCTTACTTTTGAAATTTTCAACCATAACATGCACAACTGTCTAGTAGACTCAGGGGCATCGGTAAATGTTATGCCAATGTCAATTTGCAAAAAGATAAATGGACAGCCTAAACCATCTACCTGGCAGGTTATTTAGTTAGACAGAACAAATGTGAAGGTAATTGGGGAAATGGAGGACGTTTTGATTCGGTTATCTTCAAATGAAAAGGTATGTCAATTCATTTATATTGTAGTAGAGGACATACCTGAGGCTTATCGACTTGTTTTGAGTAGGGATTGGTCAGCAAAGATGAATGGATATTTTGCATCAGACTGGTCACATCCGTGGTTACCTTACAAGGGAATTCCTAATCAAATTAAAGTTTTAAGAGAGCCCCACATGAAGCACAATGTCACTTAGTTGGAGGGTAAGAATGAACCAGTAAATTCTGTTTTGGGAAATTACTTCATTGAGCTTGAACTGGGAAACTACCGAGCAGAAGAAGCCGGCGGTACATCAGACACCCAGCCTGATCTCCTTCATTTTCGCAGGCTGATGAAATTGATTGTAAAATAGTAGATTTAGTTTTAGATGTAGATGTTGATTCATATACATTAGTAATAGATGATTTTTGGATGCTTTTCTTTGATGGGTCTAAAACTTTGGAAGGATCAAGATCTGGATGTGTCCTGATTGATCCTAAGAAAAATAAACATTTTCTTTCATGTAGATTAGAGTTTGAATGTACCAATAACACAACCGAATATGAAGCATTAGTTCAGGGACTAAGAAAAGCAATTGAATTAAAAGTAGAAAATCTAAAAGTGTATGGGGATTCTGAACTAATTGTAAAATAGATTCGAAATCAAATACATTGCATTTCCCCTCATTTAAAAGCCTATCAAAATGAAGTGTGGGATTTTCTTAAAGGTTTTTATGCATTTAATATTTTATCAATTCCTAGACTAAAGAATGTATCAGCTGACTTGTTAGACACCTCAGCTGCAAGACTTGTACCCTCTAATAATAGGCATTCCATTGAATTACTTTTCAGGCCTTCTGTTCCAGACATGATTACAAATTTACGAGTTTTTGATGACGATCAACAGATTTCAGAATGTTTAACAAATGATGAAACTTTCAAAGGGGAAATCATTGATGATGAGGAACATCAAGCTGAGATAAAATTCTACAATTTTATTCCTAAAGGAGTCAGGACTCTAGAGAAAATGTTTGATCTAAACGAAAAATTCAGAATGCCAGTAAATGTTAAGACTCATAGCTCGTCTCTACAATTCAAACTAATTAATTTAGGAACCGAAATTGAGCCTAAATATGTGAATTTGGGAAAGTGTTGCTCCCCAGGTGAAAGAAATAAATTCATCAGTTTGCTCAAACAATACAAAGATGTGTTTTCCTAGATGTATGAATATTTGAAAACATATGATACCAAGATTATTCAGCATGTCATCCCTATTAGGACTTGGGTCAAGCCTTATCAGTAGCCTTTGAGGAAAATGGACCCAAAACTGGAGCCTCTAATTGAGAATGAAGTAAAGAAATTGTTGGATGCTAAAATTATCTTCAAAGTTAGACACTCAGAATGGGTTTCAAATATAGTACCAGTAAGGAATAAATATGGAAAAATTAGACTATGTGTGGATTTCAGAAACTTAAATCGTGCTTCAGATAAATACAATTATCTAGTTCCACCCATGGAATAGATATTGCGAATGGTTTCAGGTTTTGAGTTATTTTCTTTATTAGATGGATTCTCTGGTTACAATCAAGTGTTAGTAGCTAAAGAAGAAAGACTCAAAACCACATTCAAAACAAGATGGGGGACTTTTACTTATAGAAGGATGCCTTTTGTACTCATAAACGCTAGAGATAATTTCCAAATGGCTATGGATATAGCTTTCCACGGTCTGACTGGCCATAGTGTTGTGGTATACCTCGATAAAATCACAATATTTTCAAAGAAAAGAGAAGAACATGCATTTCATCTAAAGCATATTTTTGAGCATTGCCAAAAATATGGTATCTCGCTAAACCCCAAGAAGTGTGTGTTTGTTGTTACAGAAGGAAAGCTACTAGGTCACGTGGTATCTAATAAGGGGATCTCCATAGACCCAGAAAGGATAAAAGCTATCGAACAGATCCCCTTACCCCATAACAAAAAAGGTATGCAATCATTCATGGGGACAATAAATTCCGTGTGAAGTTTTGTGCCGGATTTCACTCAAATTGTTAAACCTTTGCAGCAAATGGTGAAACAAAGTGTACAATTCAAGTGGACTTATGTAGAGAAGAATGCATTCAGCAAAATAAAGACATATATTGCTCATGCACCCTCTCTCAGAAGGAAGATGGGGGAGATGAGTTCCCCATATCATTTATGAGCACTAGTCTACAGGGGGGATGAATTAAATTACCAAGCTGTAGATAAACAAAATTATGCAATCTTTAAAGCGATAAAACAATTCAGGCCATACATACTTAAAAATCGAACAAAGGTAATTGTTCCACACCTAGATGTGAGGTCTTTGTTCATACAAAAGGAGTTATGAGAAAGAAGGGGCAACTGGGTAACAGCTTTACAAGAGTATGATCTCTAATTCAAACCAGCCTCCATAGTTAAAGGGAAAGGACTGTGCAGAATAATGGCCGAAGGTAATAACAATGAAGGAAATAATTGGGAAAATGAAGCGGAGTTACAGATGATGGATATATGTCCTCTTTTCACAGCTCTAGATTCCTGGTACCGAGACCTTGTTCATTACCTTCAGGAAGGTTTGTTTCCACAACATTGGAATTCCAAGTAGCGAAGAGCGTTGCACCTTAAATCAGCTGTGTATCAGATTATTGATGGAATTTTATTCAGAAAAAATTATGACGGAGTCCTTCTCAGATGCTTAGAGAAAGAAGATGAAAAAAGGGTCATAGTAGAGTTACATGATGGGCCTGTTGGAGGCCATTTTTCCGGAGATACGACGGCCCACAATATTCTCCGAGCCCAATAGTATTGGCCCACGTTGTTCAAGGATGCTCATGCCCATGTTAGAAAATTTGATATCTGCTAGAGTTGTGGGGGAAGACAAGCTAAAGCAGTAGCAGCATTGAAGCCTATGATGATCACGAAACCATTTGAGCAGTGGAGAATTGATGTCATTGGAGAAATAAAACTGAATTCTTCCTTGCAGCACAAATATATTTTAACAGCAACTGACTACTTCACTAGATGGGTCGAGGCCATTCCATTACATAAATTCAATGAAGATATGATCATGGATTTCCTACAAGATCATATTATGACCAGGTTTGGGGTTCCAATTTCCCTGGTTTTCGATAATGCTACTTATTTGTCTTCCGTTAGATTAACTACATTTGATCATGAAAAAGGAATTAAGTTGCATTATTCTGCCAACTACTACCCACAAGGGACTGGTTTGGCAGAATCTACAAATAAGAATTTTATTAGGATCTTAAAAAATACTGTCATAGAGAACCAGAGGAGTTGGCATTTAGCACTACCGAACGCTCTTTGGGTTGATAGGGTTACACCCAAGAATTCTTTAGGTGTGTCACCATATACCCTTGTTTATGGAAAAGAGGCTATACTTCCTCCTAACATTATTCTACCTTCTTCCATAATAACTCAAGAGTCTAGAGGCACTGATAACGAAATCCTGCAACTTAGAATCTATAATCTTTTGAAGGTGAAAGAGTCTAGATCCAGGTCCAAAGAATGTTTTAAGCAACAGCAGGAAGTAGTAAAAAGGTGGTTTGATAAACACAAAGCTGGAACAAAGGAATTTGAAGTGGGATACTTGGTTCTTAAGTGGGATCATCTGCATGATGAAAAGGGGAAGCATACGAAGTTTCAAAAATTATGGGTAGGCCCTTTTCATATTGTAGCAAAACTTGGCCCCTCAACCTATAAATTGCAAGATTTACAGGGGTGGGAAGATAACTTACCAATAAATGGTTTAGTTCTCAAACCTTATTTTTCCTGATTTTTTGTTTTGTTTTTGTTTTGTACATAAATAAATTGTTTTGGTTGATTGATGTTCGTTTTTAGTTAAGATTTATTTTTTATTTCAATAAAAGATGCAAACTTTTGGTTGCATGAAAAGCATCAAAGTTATGAATTAATTGAAATCTTTGGGTATAAGACTGTATACTACTGTTTGATATGATAGAAAGTCTTCTAGTAAGTAGTTTTCCTAAATGGCTATGAACACATTGAAGTCCTGCTTAATCCCTAAAAAATATCTCAGGATCAAAAGGTCTGGAATACTATTTCGAGGCTCCATCCATTTCACACCTAAAATGTCCTAGGGGGTGACAGCAAAAGACCCACAGAAAGGAAGCAAGGCAAACAAATATTATATATAAATGATCCCATGCCAAAATTCAAAAAATCCAAAAGGATGATAAGAGTCAAAACTCCTAAAAAGCAATATCTATCAAAACCAGGTACTGAATCATATAAGTACAAATTCACCAAAAGTTATTCTCCATCAGTGAGCTGAAAATTAAACACATCTCTCACAAAAAAGGACACTATGGATAGAGGAGCCTGAATAAAAATTCAGAAAGAAAGGCACAAGGAGGACTCAAAAGAACAAAAGGTTCAATAAGCACAAAAAGTGCAAAATGGCATGGGAATGAGGAACAAATGAATATCCTTGTTTACCATATGTTACAATATTGTGGTGTCCAAGCTGGAAGTTACCCAAAGACAGAGGTAAAATGAAACTCGTCTACTTGGCCTCAAAAGAGTTATCTTGACTTTGAGATTTTGGTTTCCATGTTCCTAAAATTGGACTATCATCAATGTTTAAAAGTACATATATTTTCCATTGGGGGAATCTAGACAGCTAAAAGAATTCAACATGATGTTTTTATTGATTAAACAGTCTGTTACTTGAGGAAGAATTGATTCAGAGATCTGGGTTCACCAGTTAGTCGCCAATTGTTGCAGCTGCAACTTTTTCCCAAATTTTTAAAAAAATTGGGACCCTCCTTTTTTAATTTTGTCTGGCTTAGTTTGTTGGGATTGCTTGACTTTACTGCAATTTTGATTTTTGAGGATGATTGTTGAATGAATATCTTTTATGCTAATGCTACCTTTTGGCTTAAAGTATGAATTATGGTGATTTCTGATCTCATTGTTGGGATTTGTTGGAGTTATAAATCGGGGCCATAGTCAACTACGCAGTCGTCGTTGCGGATTTTCAGCGTAGTAATGACCCGATCCATAGCTCTAGATTCCACCGATGCACTCTCGTTTCTATTTTTATTTTCGGCATTTTGTTTGAAAATCGTCGGACCATTAGGGCCTTGTATTGACGTCGTTTCGGAGGAAAGGTTGTAAGCACAGCAATGGGAAAAACTTTTACTTTTGCCAATTCCATGTTTTTTTATTTTTATTATCGCTGGTGGCGCCGTGATTGGACTTTTGAATTAGGCATTAGGCTTTAACTATTTCGATCGCAAATGGTTTCATATTTTGGTGGAAGCCATAGTCTATTTTAATTCTGTCGTTGCGGCTTTGGAGCAGGCTAACCATCCGACGTGGTTGCTCTATTTTTCGCCGTTGGTTTTATTTTTGCCGATTGTTTTCTTTTTATTGTGGAACCCTTAATATGTGCATCGCCCTTCGTTGTGGCTCCTTAGCGGGCTAATCATATGTCCCTAGTTTTCCATCCCCTGATGAGGTTTTTATCTGCCTGATGTATAGTACAGTTGGTGGGGTCTTTCCCGCCATTCTGATGTGTTTTACATTGTTCTATGTAATGGCGGAGGTTTCCCGTGGGCGCAGGTCGATGTTTAAGTTGTTTGAGTTGAAGAACATGGTTTAGGGTTGGGTTTTTCAAAGAATGGTGGTTACTTTGTCCTGGTCTTTACTATCGTTGGAGGTTTTTGTTCTAGTGCAGATGTGGGCTAGATTGATATATATATATATATATATATATATATATTTGTTCTATCAGGAACATGTTAAGTTTTGAACACGAGTTTAAGCACAAACTTGTGGGATCTCTTTTGTCTTGACATTCTTTATTTTCATGCATTAATACTGTTTATAGTTCATATTACAAAACACATGTATTGATCTAGTTTGTGTTACCTTTTTAAACACTAATGATCTGATATGTTCATGATAGGAAGATTGCTGCAAAGAACATATTCCTAAAAGGAAAAGCAACAGAGGCGTGACCTTGAAAGAAGAAGTTAAAGCATAAAGAAACAGATATGTTGCTTGAATAAAAGAAGAGAGCGAAAGGCTAAGACCAACAAGATCTAAAAAGGACCAAAGAATTATGGAGCGTAATCATTAAGAGCAGAGGCTCAGGCTTGGGAAGTTCATCAGTTACCAAGCTGGTGTCGTTTTCGTAAAAGTGTTTATCTGAAATGTAACGTTTGAATCATGAGCATTCACAAAATGACAAAACTATGAGATTAAAATGGTTCAGGGGAAACTCAAAGGTTTTGGCTTGTTTTTGTATAAATATAGGAAAGTGAGAGGGAAGGACTTTTTCCTAGTTAGACTTGTGAGAACACATTGTAAGAGGAACTATTTCGTTTTGCAATATATAATTACAATTTTTCCTGTTGGAGAAAGCTTTGGTGGAATGTTCAAATGATGTTCAATGGATGTGGTTGAAGGGGAACTATTTCATTTGCGTCTTTTATTCATTAATTGTGAGATTGTTCTAACTTGTTGAACCTATTCTCTTTTATGAATGATCTCTAGTTTATTTTATGATAATTTCCACTATGAGTAATGAATGTTTACACAGACAATGAGCTATCTTGTTGTTCATCCATCTATTCATGTTTATGTGTTTTGAATTAAAGAATAGCTATCTGTAATTTTTCTTAATGCATGAACACTAATACATTACTCATTAAATGATAATCTCACTCCCTAGGGACAACTTAGTTAGTTTTATTTCCTGTTGTGTGTGGTTTAGATGTGAGAGAGTCTAAGACGAGAGGTAAGAACCTGTGCATCACATTGTGACCACTCCTTGTATTCTTTATCAATATGTATTTTAGATAAGAACTTGCATATCATACTTAAAGGTAAAAACAAAAAAATATATACGATGGACCGGGCTGCAACCAGTAAAACCTTTTAATTTTTGTTACTTGACCTACAGTAGCTAGATCGTAAACCGGACAGATTCCCCATACCAAACAGTGACGGGCTAGTTGGGAACATTGACTAGGGAGAATACATTGTTGTTGTTTCCTGCGATTTTTCAGGCCTCAACACCGATGTTCATGAGATTTCAGCTCTCGTGACTTGATTCTAGTATATGTCAGATATTTCCAGCCATTTTGGAGATCTTGATCCATTATATATCTTCATCTTTCATGGAGATGATGATCCTTTGTATATCTTCATCATGGAGATTTTGATCTATCTATATTGTACGTGGTGATGACCACACATGTCATATTTTGTATTATGCCTATTCATGGCCATTGTACTCTTATCTATCCGGGACGGCTACATCTACATGCAGTTATGTGTAGAGTTTGATTATTGTATTGTACCGATTGGATGGATGGTTCTTCCACTGGGTTCTTCATCACTCCACATCTGGGATGGGATTATAACATATTTCGACCATCGTATGACCCCTCTGACCTCACACATTACGGGGCATCTGTTAGAGCTGATTTTACCACACATGGTGGATCACATGACTTTTATGGCCTTCCCTGTCCCTCTACAAACTCTTTCGACCCCATGGACCATTTTTGTACCTTTGATGTTTCCAATATCATCCCTAAAAACATGCAATAATTGCGATATGCAACTTTTAATCCCTTCCTCGCATATATACACAGATTTGACCCTTAAACCTGCGTACATCGGGATGTGTGCAAAAGGCCAAATTATTTTGGAGTTTTCCTTGATGTGGATCCGAATCAGTTTTATCTTGGCCTTCCTAATGCCTTGAGATCACTCGTATTTGATCTTCCATTACCCCATTGAAGAGCTATATAAGGAACCCTTTGGATACATTGAAGAGGGAGGAATTGAAGAGCAAGAAAACTATAGTCCATTGTTGCCGGAGCTTATACTTGAGTTTGCATCCCTTTGTCCCTTTGATCACTTTTTGTTCTTCCCAAGCTTGCCTTTTTCTTGTGATCTTGCTATCGAGAGATGGATGATTGAAGTGGTGGAGGCCCAAGTGGGGGACTCAGTTTCTCTGATTCACAGACGTGCTGACAGAGGTTGTCACTATTGTAATCATTATTTTATATCAATAGAAATATCTTTTCCTGTCCAATAATGTGTATTTAAATGAGTATTTGATCCACGGATGCTTTTAAATGCTTATATTTTATTGATTATATATGCTATAGTAGGTCTAACACAATTATATATAGCATGCTTGTCTTGTTTGCTGAATGTTGAGGAAGCAAATTGCCAATACAAGCGAGAGTGGAAAAGCTCAATGGGGATCTACATCAACTGTCCAGAATAAGGTATGAATATTTCCTTAATCTATTTGATATTTCCCTCCCTATTTATCTACCTGCTCTGTAGTCTATTGGTCCTTTTGAGATCCTATTAATCTCAAACCTTCACTTTCTTCTTGATTTTTCTTGATTTTTGCTTCTTCTTTTCTCTTTCTCTCCTCCTCTTCCTTCCTTACTGCTTCCTCTGTTACTCTCCTTTTTTCTTCTTCATCATTCTTCAACTAGCTCTCTACTTCCTATGCTAGCCTTCTAGCATCTTCTTCTCTCTTTTTCACCTCTTCTTCTTCCAATGTCTTAGTATTCTCCAAATTTTTTCCCTTTTCACCCATAGTAGTCATTTTTTGTTTGAAGCTCTTTTTAAGGGAGGTTATGTTCTTTGCACTTTTGAATGTTTCCTTGTCCTTATCCCAAAAATCATTATATTCAAAATTAATTCCCACTTCCTTGCAGTAATCTGCTACTTTATTTCAGGAGTCATTCCTGTGAAAATTCATTTCACCAAAATGAAAATGCTCCATCTCCTGAACAAATTATGCAGCCTGTTTTACTCTTGAAAACTTGTAGTTAGTAGCAGGAAAGGCACTGCAGGATATGTTTCCTTTTTATGCTCAAACATGAAATTTCCTACACCATCAATATACACCTGCCTAACTGCCTCTTTGTGTAGTACATAGTCAGTGGCATACTTAGGGAGTAGGGAATGGGGCTCTGGAACCACCATACATTCTTATATACAACCCATCCTTGGTCAAATAGTAATCTTTGAATTCCTCGATGACCTTATATGCTTCCTCAGACATGCAATTGCATTCAGTCAGGAAAATGAGTGTATATAAGGGCATGATAAAGTGCTCACAGATTTTTGTTAGTTTTTCATCACATTTAAGCTAGCATTATGATCTTAGGATCTTTTCACTGAGAGAATAACAAGCACAGCAATAAAACACAAGCACATCACAAGAGACAAGAGACACAAAGAGTTTTCCTCAGGGAAACCAGAAAGGAGAAAACCCCGCAACTTCCTGTAATATAGAATCAACACCAAAACAGTAAGAGATATCCCAAAATAGCAGTAGTCTTCTGTCTTTTGTCTAGTCCCAAAATTTCCTTCTCCAGTAGTGTGCCACACTTGGGAGAGAAAGTGATGTATTTCACAAGTGATAAATAGATAGAATCTCACTCTCTATTTATATTCATCCATTCACTTGAATTACCTTTTCACACGTAGGCTCAACCTAATAATTACTACTCGAGCCTACACCTTAATTAGTGTATAATAACTCAAGTGCCCCGAAACTGTGGGGACTTACCTAATGACTTGATATGAATTGATTACATTATTAATCCTCCCGATCGAAACATCGGGGCATGACCACATGACTCAAATACATAATAGAGACATCCCGGAATAAACATCGGGTTACAATATATAAGATACATAGAAGAATACATTCCGATGTTACATATACATCAACACTCCCTCTTAACTAGGAAGGTATTCTTTCGACACAATTTTCAGCACTGGTCTTCTTCTCTGTATCAACTGGATCATCTTGTCTTCAAGTCATCTTTGTCTTTAAGTCATCTTCGTCTTCAAGTCATCTTCATCTTCAAGTCATCATCAGATCTGGATCATCTCTCAATCTAGATCATCATCAAACATCATCACTAGATCTAGATCATCTCTCGATCTGGATCATCATCAATGGACTGGATCTGGATCATCACTCGATCTTGGATCATTACTACTGGATCATCATTACTGGATCTGGATCATCACTCGATCTGGATCAACACTGGTGCTATCTCATGATTCTTCTCGTCATAGGAAGTTCTACAGAGCTAGCCCTTTTTCATGCTGGTTGTAGGCCTACCCTCATGTAGGTATTTTCCCAGCACTTACATCTGACCTGCTCATTAGAAAGGCACGCCCAGCACTCACATCTGATCATGTAGTAAACTACAATCCCATGAGAAAGGCCCAGCACTCACATTCACCAGCATGATAGGACACACCTACTATCATCTGTGAAATGGATCAGCACTTACAACCACTAGCATGATAGGACACACCTACTATCATCTGTGGAAAGGCACAATGCTCACATCCACCAGCATGGTAGGACACACCTACTACCATCTATGGAAAGGCTCCGCACTTACAATCACCAGCATGGTAAGACACACCTACTACCATCTGTGAAAAGGCTCTGCACTTACAATCACCAGCATGGTAGGACACACCTACTATCATCTGTGAAAAGGAACTGCACTTACAGTCACCAGCATGATAGGACACACCTACTATCATCTATGAAATGGCACAGCACTTATAGTCACCAGCATGATAGGACACACCTACTATCATCTATGACAAGGCTCAGCACTTACATCCATCCAGGAGGGAACACATCCTACTCATAATGATGGAAGGGCATGCACTCATATCTGATCATGAGGGGAACACATCCCAACAATCATATTAGAATGGCCCCCAGTCCTCCTCGACTAAGCTACCTGGTAACTAACCAGGCGCCTCCATTCTCCTAGAGAATGGCAGTTTCCCTTACATCCGACCTGCTCGTCAGAATGGCCAACACTCACATCTGACATGGAAGGAACTTAATCCTTTAGCCATGAACATAATGGTTCAGCCCTTACATCTGATCAAGTGGGAACACATCCCTCTATCACATCAGAATGGCTACTCAGTTCTTATACTGAGTGTTCCTGGTAACTGACCAGGTGCCTCCATTCCTAGAATGGCAATTGCTCTTACATCTGTCCCGGTAGACAGAATGGCCAGCACTCATATCTGACATGGAAGGGAGAAACCCTACCACCATGACAGAATGGCTCAGCCCTTATATCTGACCTACTCATCAGAATGGCTATGGATCTCAGCACTCATATCTGACATGGAAGGAACCAATCCTCTCACCATGACAGAATGGCTTAGCCCTTACATCTGACCATGGAAGGAACCAATCCTCTCACCATGTCAGAATGGCTATGGGTCTCATCACTTTCTCTGGGAAGAAGCCTCGATCTGGAGAACACCAAGTCTCTCTCTGAAGTACTCGAACTTCAGCCTAGCCAATGGATTCGTCAATACATTAGCTATCTATTCCTCCATCGCAACATACAGGAGCTTCACTGCTCCTCTCTGCACCATATCCCTGATATAGTGATACTTGATCTCGATATGCTTCGACCTGTCATGAAACACTGGATTCTATGACAACTTCACGCAACTCTGGTTGTCACAAGTAGCATCTAACTGGAGATCAAATATATCAGACAGTAGCTTCCACAGCCATACTTCCTCACAACTAGCTGAACAAGTTGTGACATACTCTACTTCAGCTGTACTTAGTGCCACACAAGATTGCTTCCTGCTAAACCAAGAGATCACACCTGATCCCATACTGAAGCAACATCCCGAAGTACTCTTCCTGTCGATGGCACTGCCTACCCAATCTGAATCAACATAACCCTCCAGGTTAATCTTCTGATTCACATCGTACTTGAGCCCATAATCAATTGTACCCTTCAGGTACCTCAGAATATGCTTTGCAGCAATCAAGTGAACACTTCTCGGATCTGTCAAGTACAGGATCAAGGTGTTCACAACAAAGCAAATGTCTGGTCTCGTGTTCGTCAGGTACATCAATGACCCAATCATCTGACGATACATTGTAGCATCAACTGAATCTGATGAAGCATCACTCAATAGCTTCAGTTTCGATGCCATAGGTGTAGCCATAGCCTTGCAGTCCATCATCTCAAACCTATTTAGGATCTCTACTGCATACTTCCCTTGTCCAAGGAAGATCCCATCTATACTCTGCCACACCTCCATACCTAGAAAGTAATGCATCATCCCCAAGTCCTTCATCTCGAACTCAGCAGCAAGCTTTCTCTTCGTATCAGCAATCAACCCATATGTACCTCTCACAAATAGATCATCTACATACAGTAGGAGCATCACTGGGTTGTCATCTTCAACCTTGTAGTAAAGGTTGGAATCCGCTTTACTCTTGGTAAATCCTAGATTCATCAGTAATATTCCCATCCTGTCGTACCATGTCGAACCTCAAGATCTTCTGCAATCACTCCCTCTGAAGTGGAGCATCATACTCCCTCTATCTTCCGTACTCTATGCACTGAAACATTCTGTACTGGAGTGACAAGTAGTATCCATCTAGGATCACTGGATACTAAGATCCTCTATCTTGAACTTCTTCAAAAGTTCATCTTGCACCCATCTGTGAGCTTGTCATCCTCTATCAACCTTGTGGCAAAGGTTAAGATATTCATCAGGCTCATCATGTATGCGTTATCCCATGGGTGTCTTCTGAACTCATACAAAGCCTTCTTTCATTTGCACACATGATTATGCATGTCATCTGACTTCACTTGTATTAGCTGTAAATGTTTCTTTGTAGACTATGCCTTCTCTTCATGAGAAGCCTCATGCTATGAATCTTGCTTTGTATCCCACGATGTTTCCATCTACTGCATGATGGAACTATGAACTTCTCTTCAGGTCTCGATACTACGCCCAGACATCATTCTTCTTGAACTGATCTTCCCTTTCTTCTTGGTGGCTGGAAGGTTATGCATCAATGATGTCACTGCACTCATCATATTATTATTGTCTTTGAACTGTCGTCACTTGTTCTTCGGAACAAGTCTTCATTCTTCTTTGCTTGTAGGAGATTATGTATGCGATCTTTCCTACAAGTCAAATGCAATTGTATGGTTAGAAACATTTCATAAGGAATATTTATACTGGGAAACACTTATGCATAAATATATGATCATGCAACTACTTTAGCCAATACACCATTCATCCATATCTCATTGAAACTTTCTAGATTCCTTCCATCTCTACCAGGACAACATTGAGATTGTGCACTAATCCAATATGTTAGCAAAGAGGTTTCATTCTAGATAAGTAGCAATGGAGAATTTTTATAGCCCCATGAGCTACTTACCCATCACATGCATATTAGTAGTATTCTGTCATTAATGCAGACATCCTATCATGCATAATACAATAATTGAATATAAACAAATGCATAACAAAATAATATAATGAAATGACAATTGAATACTTATCTTTATTTGTTTCGAGGGTAGACTCCTTCTTGAGCCTTCAGCTTCATCGTCTTCTTCATTCATAATAGCATCGTTTCTTATCCAAAGGCTAAGGTGGATAAGAAGTTCTTAAAGAGTTGAGTTCTTCATATTCCTCATTGATTGAGGGATCTTCTTTGGATGGCGATATCTTGATCTTCAATTGCTCCCCTCTTCTCTTCTCTTCTTATGATTCAAGCTTCTTCTTCTTCCCAAAGTTTTCTGAAAGTAATCACTTCCTTCTGGAACACATTCCTTGAATGAATTCCACGATCTTGGGAGGCCATTCAAGGTGGCCATCATCACTTCTACATTCTTCACTTTATCGTTTACTGCTTCAAGTTGTTCTTGATTTGAGAGACTCTTATGACTGCATGGTCTCTGCATTCTAGATCTTCACATTCTTCAACTGGATTCTTTAGGTCATATTCCGATTTTTGTTCTTCCCTTCAAATAGCTTGAAATTATGTTCTTCCATTCTGCAACCCCATTCTGTTGTGTATTATAAGGAGTTGACAACTCCCTCTTAATCCCTGCTTCTTTGCATAGCTCTTTGAATTCATTCGAAGTGAATTCTCCACCATTATCTGATCGAATGGTCTTGATCTTCTTTTCAGTATGGTCCTTGATCAAGGCTTTGAATTCCTTGAACTTGCTGAACACTTCATCTTTATTTTTCATAAAGTAAATCCATGTATTTCTAGAAAAATCATCAATAAAAGAAACATTGTATGCATACCCGTTTAGTGATTTTGATGACATTGGACCACATACATCGGAGTGGATGATTTCTAGAATGCCTTTGGCTTTGCTTTTGCTGCTAGGAAATGTCTTCTTTGTATTTTTCCCTTTCGCACATCCTTTGCAAACTCCATCATGCTTTGTTTGGAATGCAATAGGTAGTGCTCTGTAGTGCACATGTGCAAGCCTTCTATGCCAAAGCTCATTTGGATCTACCGTATCATGGATCAAGGCTTGTTCTGGATGACCCTTCAATTTGTACAAGCCTCCTTCTTGTTCTCAATCACTACCGCATCATCAATTTTCTTTCCTTTTGACCACATGATGACTTGACCATCGATGAATGCAACCCACATTCCTTTTGCATCCAAGACTGAAATGGATAGAATATTCTTCTTAAGTCCTGGAACAAACAATACTTCTTT
>LPNX010295295.1:69573-116278 GCA_001517045.1 Pseudotsuga menziesii | reverse complement strand
TTCTCTTGTTTTGGTTGTATTCAGTACTAAATTGAATAATTGGGAAGATATGGAAATCTGAGTCCCAAAACCATTGGGCAAATTTGGTTGGATTCGTTGCGGTATTGTCATGCTAATTTCAAAATGTAAAATCTGATGTGCATGAACAACAAAGTTTATTACTTAAGTCGGTGCTTCATAGTTTAAATCTTTAGTATATTAATAATTCAAAGTTTAATCTAGACACACCACTTATATAGTGACAAAGAAAGACAATAAAGATGAAATGTCTAAATTACTTAACTCATATAATTTCAAATGTTCAATTCGTTAGAACTAAAATGTAATTTTTATCCATCCTCGTTCACCATACCCCAATTTGTGTTGTCATTTGTCATGTGACAAGAATATTTGTGATAAAAAAAATTGTTCCCGTGACCTGTCTCCATCTAAGTTAGGATGTGGCTGGGCGGAATTATATTTCTATATCAATTGTTGTGAGTATTGTCAATGACATGTAATGAATCCAACAAATAGTCCAGTGACAATGTTTGCATTTGCATATCCTTTGGATGAACTGAGGTCAACAGTACAATTCATACAAACCTGTGGCACCCAATTTCTGCAACAATACATGGACCCCGAGGCTCTTCAACATGTAAACAAAAGTCTCTAAAGTCACTTAAAGGTGATCATGAGAGGTGAGAGAGCTCAATAAACCTATGGGACTATGGATTTATGAGATTACGTGAAAAACAATTCTAGCACACCCACATAGTTTGCGGTTGGATCACTTTGATAGGGATCAAATGGTTGAGAGATAGTGATGGAATAGAAGACACTTGTGACTTATATATGCCTTTCTACATGTTATCATCCACATTCTTCAGGTTATCCATGAAGTGTTGGTTATCCATTCATATAGATAATATAAAACTCTTTTCATATTAGTATAGTATTGAAAAGGTTAAAAATACTCAACAACATGGTATAAGTTTATAATAAATATTCCGAGGTGATTTACAATAAAGATATTTCCAGCCATTGCATTCAAAGAAAATAGTTATACTTCAAGGTAGGCACCCAATTTCTACAACAATACATGGACCTCGAGGCTCTTCAACATGTAAACAAAAGTCTCTAAAGTCACTCAAAGGTGATCATGAGAGGTGAGAAAGCTCAGTAAACCTCTAAATTTGTGTTGAAAAACCTGAATAATGCCTATGGGACTATGGATTTATGAGATTATGTGAAAAACAATTCTAGCACACCCACATAGTTTGCGGTTGGATCACTTTGATAGGGATTAAATGGTGGAGAGATAGTGATGGAATAGAAGACACTTGTGAGTTATCTATGCCTTTCTACATGTTATCATCCACATTCTTCAGGTTATCCATGAAGTGTTGGTTATCCATTCATCACTTGTGAGTTATCCATTCATCCCTACCAATTATCCCTTGATGAGATGCCAAAAACAAAAAAAATATCAAAATACCTATCAACATAATTATTCATATTTCATATCTCAATTTATAGAGGAAGCATAGATATAAATAACCGGCCATTCAACAACATGGTATAATTTTCAAATCAATAAATAATATTTCTGTTATAGTTTAACATTAGAGAAATGCCAATATTAAAATTAAAATTTGAATTAATTCAAGTTCGTGATTCATATAGACATAATAAAACTCTTTTCATATTAGTATAGTATTGAAAAGGTTAAAAATACTCAACAACATGGTATAAGTTTATAATAAATATTCCGAGGTGATTTACAATAAAGATATTTCGAGCCATTGCATTCAAAGCAAATAGTTATACTTCAAGGTAGCGGGATTTGTTATTAAATAATGCCTAACATTCAGATTAAATGCAACGAGTGTCCCGCGTTTGTTATTAAGTTCGCATCATTGTATTTATAGCATTGACTCAGATGTCAAATCCAAGTTTTCTACAAGTTAACTATAGACCTAGACCTTTCTGGCGGATGACAGTCCCAGAGGAAATTTTACATGCAGGGTAAAATAATTCCACTTGGCAATGCTGAAGACAACTACTTAAGCACCCGGATCAGGGTAGGAATTTCAAATGGCTGACACCCGTCAAAATTGCCGGTAACAATCAAGATTTGAAACGTTTTCTGTATTTAAAGCTAGATTTTGACAGTCTCCTTAAAATCTTAGCTGTATATGATGGGTAAATTGACCCATGACTGGCATTTACCCGTCAAATTCCATCCCTGACCTGAATGACAGTCTCATAGAAAATTTTACATGCACCGTAAAATAATTCCACTTGGCAATGCTTAAGACAACCACTTAAGCACGCGGATGGTAGTCTCAGAGAAAATTTTACATGCACCGTAAAATAATTCCACTTGGCAATGCTTAAGACAACCACTTAAGCACGCGGATGGCAGTCTTAGATAAAATTTTACATGCATTGTAAAATTATTCCACTTGCTTAAGACAGCTACTTGTTAGTTTTGTGCATTTTTTATTTGCAGGGAGTGATGAATGCATCAATGGGTCCTCATTCTGTAGACAGACTATCTCCCTAAATATTCATGGAGTCCATCTAATTTCATATTTCTTTAAAGGAAATAAAGGTTTTGGCATTCGTGTTCGTCTAAGACTAGCGTAATGTTTATGGCAAACTGGAACTTTGGAATGTATCTCTACTAATGGCTATATTCATTGGACCTGCAAACTTTGTTTGATTCGAAGGATGGCTTCAGTTATAGTTCCATAAATATCCTCAAATGTTGTTATTATGTTGTCTACTTCACATTTGCTGAATTGATTGTTGGGCCTGAAATGTTGTTATGATATTGCCTGCTTTACATTTGCTGATTGCTTGGTGGGTGGGTATTATAGGCTATGGTTGTAAGCATTTCAGAATGCAAGTATATGTTTTGCTACCAAATGTTTGCCGAGGACATTAAAGTGTACATTTGGTTGATATGCTAATAATTTTATTATTACAAAATGGATTGGTTTTATAATAAAAATTTGAGACAGCTCAACCTTATATAAAACAACTGGGAGTAGGCGTTCTGAAGGTAGTTTAAACTTCTTAATCAAAGATCAATATAAATAACTGGGAGTAGGTGTTTTGAAGGTTGTTTAAACTTCCTAATCAAATCAGTATAAGTTATTTTCAAAATATAGAAGTTGATTCAGTGAAGAATGCTGACCCTATAAAGAATAATAATTGGGAGTAGGCGTTTTCAAGGTTGTTTAAACTTAACCAAATCAGCATAAGTCGCTTTAGAAATATATAAGTGGATTCAGTGAAGTATGCTGACCCTAGATAAAACATAGAATAGCCGGCATTAGCATAAATCAGTATAAATCATTTTGAGAATATAGAAGTTGATTCAGTGAAGTATGCACTGAGGTTACACTTGAAAATAAAACAACCACGTCAAAGACATCAATGATTTAATTTATTTAATTTTGGCTATCGTCAAATTGACCGGCACATTGAAAACTTCTGAGTACCTAAATCTTATATATATAATATTCATTTTTACAGAAATGAAAATTATATATATAAGATATAGGTACTCAATTTAATTAGAGTCCATCTAATTTCTTTTTTCTTTAAAGGAAATAAAGGTTTTGGCATTAGTGTTCGTCTAATGGCTATATGTTTATGGCAAACTCGAACTTTGGAATGTATCTCTACTAATGGCTATATTCATTGGACCTGCAAATGTTGTTATTATGTTGTCTGCTTCACATTTGCTATCGAACTGATTCAATGGACCGAGAGATTCATCGAACTGCTTGGAGGAGATTATTCTGTCAACTATTTGGATCGAATGGAAATGAACACTATTAGGGTTTCTGCTTGTCATTTAAAAATAGGTGTACTTGACTAAAATGTCCTTTGGAGCAACTTGCCAGCCTATGCTTTTCAATTGTGTTCACGCCTATCGACTTTAGCCCACTCCCTCACGCATGTATAAGTGAATTGGATGAGCACGATATGTTGTTTCCCATCCTAACATTAAAGTGAAAGTGAGAAGTACAGACAACCCATCAATTTTTAAGATTCATTGGACCGAGAGATTCAATGTTATCGAACTACTTGGAGGAGATTATTCTGTCAACTATTTGGACCGAATGGAAATGAACACTATTAGGGTTTCTGCTTGTCATTTAAAAATAGGTGTACTTGACTGAAATGTCCTTTGGAGCAACTTGCCAGCCTATGCTTGTCAATTGTGTTCATGCCTATCGACTTTAGCCCACTCCCTCACGCGTGTATAAGCGAATTGGACGAGCACGATATGTTGTTTTTCGTCCTAACATTAAAGTGAAAGTGAGAAGTACAGACAACCCATCAATTTTTAAGATGTTGACAGCATTGGATCCCACTAATATTGTTCTGTGATATAAGTGTATGTGCAACTCTCAACAGCTAAAAGTATCAAACTAATTTAATTGGGAGTAGGCGTTTTCAAGGTTGTTTAATCTTAACCAAATCAGCATAAGTCGCTTTAGAAATATATAAGTGGATTCTGTGAAGTATGCTCACCCTAGATAAAACATAGAATAACTGGCATTAGCATAAATCAGTATAAATCGTTTTGAGAATGTTTATGGCAAACTGGAACTTTGGAATGTATCTCTACTAATGGCTATATTCATTAGACCTGCAAATGTTGTTATTATGTTGTCTGCTTCACATTTGCTGAATTGATTGCTCGCCCTCAAATGTTGTTATGATATAGGCTATGGTTGTAAGCATTTCAGAATGCAAGTATATGTTTTGCTACCAAATGTTTGTCGAGGACATTTAAGTGTACATTTGGTTGATATGCTAATAATTTTATTATTACAAAATGGATTGGTTTTATTATTATAAAATAAAACAACTGGGAGTAGGCGTTCTGAAGGTAGTTTAAACTTCTTAATCAAAGATCAATATAAATAAATGAGAGTAGGCATTTTGAAGGTTGTTTAAACTTCCTAATCAAATCAGTATAAGTTGTTTTCAAAATATAGAAGTTGATTCGGTGAAGAATGCTGAGAGACAGCTCAACCTTAATGGCGTCCAAGATCCCTCTTGTTCTCTCGCTTAATGGCGGTAAATGGCGGTAAATTCATTATAATATAAATTATTATGCTACAATTAATTATTATAATTTTATTTTTTATTATTAATATTAATTCTATTGTCTAGTTTTCATTGTCTTGACAAACCGCTTGGTGCACATGACCTGGATGTTCGTCACTGGGATATGGAGCAATGGCAGACTTGGACCTTTTCACATAAACCCAGATGGAAAAACACTGTACTTCAATCAACATGGATGGAACCAAGGTGAGTATTGCACTATTTGGTCATGGTGACCTTTATATAGAAAACCTTGGTAATCGAATAGCATTTATTTTAGGGATTCATTGGAGATATGAATTTGGATCTAAATTAGTACTGTGCATTCTTTGTACAGTGGCCAATATATTGTTTCTGGAGTCCCCCGCCAACATTGGATTTTCTTACTCAAACACGACCTCGGACTATATGCTTAGTGGCGATACACAAATGGGTAACTTGTAAAGGGTTTAGTTTTACAGAAACATATTTTGGGATGGTAAACATTAGGCTAAACAGGCACCCAATTTTTTTCCAGCTAAAGACTCGTACAGATTCCTAGTCAAATGGTTCAGCAGGTTTCCACAATATAAATTCCAAGATTTCTTCATAGAAGGCGAAAGTTATGCTGGTAATATCCTAGTAGTATTTAAAGTGTAGAATACAGTACAATGTTTGTTTATTTGGTCATTCCTTCTATTAAATTCAAGGCCTGTTCGATTTGGAGAGAAACACAGATATTTACCTCTACTGCACAGGCGAATCTGCGAATGCTCCGGCGACCAGCGAATGCTCTAGTGACCAGCGACCAGCAAATGCTCCGAACGATCTAGGACTGCACAGGAATGGGGAAACTGAATTTTGGAAACTGTATCTCTGGGTTTTGGATCTCGTCCGCGCTTATCTCCTCCACCGCCACATCTCCTAACAGAGCTTTGGCGGCTAACAGATTCCTCCACGACTCCAGCGAATGCTCCACGACTCCACATATCTAAGCGCTGGCTAACGACTCGTCACGCACGACCTCAACTGTTAACAAACTCTCCTAACAAACTTCTAACTCTACGGCTAGTTAGGAGTGTTAAAAGATCAGACGATGGGGATGATCTAGAGCATCCACTTGGCGGGATTTGCAGGATCTTGATGATCCGCTCAAGCAAGTCCACCCCCAAAAATACCATTGATATTTACACCTATCGACGTAATAAAACAATGTCGAAAGGTATACTTGAAAGGGTTCATCATTTATGTAATTTTATCACCATACATTCAAGCTTATCACCAAAATTTTATTATTATTTTTACAAAAGAAGGTTAGCCAAAAGTTTGCTATATGGTAAATCATGAATTAAAAGGGTAATATCAAATTTGAAACGTTTGTCTCATATCATTAACTATTACTCTTTGAACATTGTTTTACTTCATGTGAACTTGTGGACTTAGGAGACGAACGTATTAATTAACTGGTCATTTGTTCGCAGCTATTATTATTACACATCATCCACACGAAGGGAATCAAAGCATTTCTACATTTAGGCAGAATAATACGTTGAAGTTAAGTTGCATCTACATAGTTGATTGAACAGGAAAAGAGAAGATCTTTTCACCTTTTATCTTTTACTATACTCTCTAAATTACTCATGTTTTATAATTACTACTGTGATCGCATAAATGATAAGGTGTGGATCTGCGACGTATCTTAGTAAAATTAAGACTGCCATAATATTGTTGCAAATATCAAAGGTTTAAAGAAGCAAAGTTGATAAGGACGCACGATGAACATTTCATGGAAAGAATATTTAAAGAGTTGAACATAAATGCATAGAGGTCAACCTAGTGAAGATACCGGACAGTAATTTTGTGGAAACTAATTTTTTGAAGAATCGCAGAAGGAGAGCATCTCGTCTAGTTGATTCTTGGAAGCGATAATGAAGAACAGAGATAACAAAAGCTGGATTACACGTAAGTAGAAGGAGGTGAATCTGGGGCTCCATTTTTTATCAAACAATGTGAGTGGAGAACCCACTTTCCAAATGGGGTCTTTAACCTCTATTAGCAGGCCGTTTTTTGAATTATTAGCAGGCCGTTTTTTGAATTTTTTAACAGTTATAGAGATATTCCTGCCGGAACAAAGGTGAATTTTCCAAAATTTGATTACAATGTTTTGATATCTAGTTGAACGAACCAGACTTTTAGGGATTGGATTCTATCCTTCTCAGTATTTTTCACTTGTATGAATTCGACTTCAAAGGTCTTAAACGGGGAAGGGGGAAAGTCTCCAGAGACCATAGGATGAATTTTATCTTCTCTGCATTTTCTTTTGTAAATTTGTTTGTGGAAGTAGTGCCAGTAAGGAGTTGGTAGATCAACATTTTTATGAAGCAATGTTTTCTTGTAGATGAGAAAAGTCTGTTTTGATAACTCTCTATCAATTTATCCTACACAAGTAATAGAAGATGATATTTTCTGTTTGTCATTTCAAGTAATATTCTGTAATTATTTTCATTGTTTATTTTATTTCCTTACGGTCACTATCTTTTAGAATTTTTTTTAAGAGATGATGATTTCCTTTTGTGTGATCTATTAACTATAATTAATTATGTTTAGCATGATTGAAAATGTTTATGTGCATTTTCATTACTTTCATCTTTTAATTCATTTAAAGCTTGTAAGTATAAGATATGCAATAATCTCATTTTTTACTTTCTTTGAGAATTCTGATTATTTCATGTTTGGTTACACAAGGTACTCCCAAAAGGCTGAACACCTTGAGCAACAGCTTCACACAAATAGATCACAGATCAATACACCGATGTTTGTGATGTGGTTAAAACCCTCGAGAGGCAAACAGTCCACGGCCCCAGCCAAATAGCTACTTGGAGTAATTTATTATGCCAAAGAAAGAAATTTACATGAGCTTCTCATAATTGATCAACTAGCCAAGGACCTTCCATGCTCTTTAAATAGAGATCATGGACCAATCCGGCGTTAAGCCACGGATCAATGGTAGGTATGATCTAAGAGAAGTTGAACTGTCGGATCACTCTATGTCTAGAACATATCGTGATCGTCGGATTATAATATTTACAAATGCATACTAATGCATACTAAAGAAACACACTTTTACCTAACTGATATATTACACAAGTTGATCTTAGCTAACTCCTAAGTGTCTAAATATCTTAACATCCCCCCTTAAGAACAACTTGGGATAGGATTGAAGGATTTACAAAAGTGACACTATTAGGA
This sequence comes from Pseudotsuga menziesii, assembly GCA_001517045.1. Lineage (NCBI taxonomy): Eukaryota > Viridiplantae > Streptophyta > Pinopsida > Pinales > Pinaceae > Pseudotsuga > Pseudotsuga menziesii. Next base: position 107,935 of record LPNX010295295.1, on the reverse strand, counting down.
GAAGGAATGGGGCATTAGAGCCTATCCCCCCTTAAGGACACATTCCTGAACTCCTAACATAGTTTGAAGTTTAGAAAACTTCGCTTTTATAAGAGACTTGGTGAATATGTCTGCAACTTGATCATCTGTAAGGAAATAGAGCACTTCAATAACACGATCATGAACAAGATTTCTGATGAAGTGCATGTGTAGCTCAATGTGTTTGTTGCGCTGATGTAGAACTGGATCTTTGGTAAGCTTGATGGCACTTTGATTGTCGCACAAAAGTGGAGTAGGCTGTTGCTGCTCAAATCCAAACTCTGAAAGGATCTGTCGAAGCCATAAAGCTTCCTAACTGGCATTAACTGCAGCTCGATATTCTGCTTTTGCTGAAGAAAGAGCAAGAGCTTGTTGTTTCTTACAAGACCAAGTGACAGGTCCAAATCCCAAACTGAAAACATAACCTGCAGTAGATTTTCGATCATTAGGATATTCGGCCCAATCTGAATCAGTGAAACCAACCAACAAAGGTTTCCCCCCTGTACTCTAATGAATCCCAAACTGAATTGTACCTCGAATATATCAAAGTATTCTTTTCGCTGCTTTCCAGTGAATTTCATGAAGAGTTTGTATATAACGGGAAACACGACCAACGGAAAAGGAAAGGTTACGATGGGAATGAGTAAAGTATAAAAGACTGCCAACAAGCTAACGATACAAGGTGGCATCTACTTCAGGGGAAGTACAAATGGCAGAAAGTTTGAGTCCAGACTAGAAGGGAGAAGGGGCTGGTTTACAATCTTCCATGTGGAAGCGACAAAGAAGGTCACAAGCATACTTAGACCGGGAAAGAAAGATTCCTTCTTTGGTTTGCAAGACTTGGAGACCAAGAAAATAATGCAAATGTCCTAAGTCTCACATTTCAAAATTTTGCTTAAGACTAGATTTCACATGGGTTATAAGTTTAGGGTCACTACCAGTAAGGATAAGATCATCAACATAAAGAACAAGTATGATGAGATGGTTTCCTACTTTCTTGGTATAAACATTGGGGTTAAAATGATATCTAGAAAAACGAGTGTCAAGAAGAAAACTATCCATTTTGGCATACCAAGCTCTAGGAGCTTGCTTAAGGCCATATAAGGATTTCTTAAGGAGACAGACAAGACTAGAGTTATCCTGAACATATCGAGGAGGTTGTTCCATGTAAATTTCCTCCTGTAAATCACCATGTAAAAAAGCAAACTTGGCATCCATTTGATGGACTTCCCAGTCATGTAAGGCTGCAAGGGAAAGAACAAGGTAGATGGAATTCATTTTTGCGACAGGAGTAAAGGTTTCATTGTAGTCAATCCCTTCAACTTGGGAAAAACCCTTGAGAGGGAAACAGTTCACGGCCCCAGCTAAATAGCTACTTGGAGCAATTAATTATGCAAAATAAAGAAAGTTACATGAGCTTCTCATAATCGATTAACTAGCCAAGGACCTTCCATGCTCTTTAAATAGAGATCATGGACCAATCGGGTGTTAAGCCACATATCAATGGTAGGTATGATCTAAGAGAAGTTGAACCGTCGGATCACTATATGTCTAGAACATATCGTGACCATCGGATTAGAATATTTACAAATGCATACTAAAGAAACACACTTTTACCTAGCGGATATATTACACAAGTTGATCTTAACTAACTCTTAAGTGTCTAAATATCCTAACATTTCATGTTACATTCCTAAATGCAATTAGAATTAGTTTTCAATTAATTTATCTCGTGGGGTAGGATAGATTTAATAAATAGAATTAATATTTAAATTATTTTACATATTTGTTTCATAATTGAAAGCTACAATTTTAGAAGCTGTTAAAACTCTGTTTTCAGCTAATGAAATTTGCATCATAAATTAGTTATGCATTTCATATTAGTTACATTACATCTTTGGGATTCCAATTGCATTTTTCAGAACTAGTATCATTAAATTGTGAGACTCTCTTGTTGAGATCAAACCCATATAGGCAACGGGGCCTTTTCTTCCCGCGATAGATAGCTAATTCAAACACACTAAGGGTTGTTTTAAGCACTCTGTGTGGGCTATTTCTCCTTGTTGACCTCGAGACAGAAAATTCGGCCAAAATGGTACTAGACACAAGTGTGCTAAGGGCAAGGAACACTACATAGAAGTTTTTTTTAGAGAGAAAAGATGAGGAAGAAGAAGAAGGACCTCACATGGATGCAGAAGTGGTCTATGAGACTGTTGATGAAGAACCTTCTTCAGAGGAGAGAAATATTGTTTTGTTATCAGGAGGAGTGCCTCGCTTTCACACTCTTGGGTTCAAGGGAGTGGTGCAAGGCCAAGAAATGACTGTGTTGGTGGATGGAGGAGCCACCTATAATTTCATTGATTCATATTTGGTGGAAAGGAGGAAGCTTCCTATTGAGAATTTCAAAGGCTTCACTGTCATAATCCCAGGTAATCATTCTATGGAGTGCTCTAGATGGATTCCTAAATTACAAGTCACCATAAGAGATTACACCGTAACTACCTGATTTTATGTAATGAATGTTGATGATACTAATATGGTTTTGGGAGTACAATGGTTGTATTATATTGAGATTCACACCATAGATTACCAAGTTTCGTAGATGAGGTTTCAAGATGTCAGTGGGAAAGAGGTAGTGTTGAGGAGAGTCAACAGCTACCCAAAGCAAGTGATAAATGTGCATAGTATGAGATATTTACTAAGACATGGAAACATTGAACGGGTTGCTAAGTGCTTGAGCTCTACTAAAGGCACTACTTTAGAGGTAGCACAATATCCTAAAGATATTCAGAAGTTGCTTTGAAAGAATAAGATGGTGTTTGGAGACCTTCCACATGGGAGACCACCTCATAGAGGAGTGTATCATAGAATAGAGTTGGAGATAGGGACATACTCCATCTAAGTGCATCCTTACAGACATCCAAAAATATTTAAGGATGAGACTGAAAGAACTATTAAAGAAATCCTTGACTTGGGATTCATAAAACCAAGTTCAATCCCCTTTGCCTCCTCTATAGTACTGGTGAAGAAGAAATATGGGATCATGCGCATGTGTACAGATTACTGATCTCTCAACAACAACAAAATAAAGAACCGGTATCCCATCCCTAGAGTTGATGAGCTAACTTATGAGTTACATTGAGATAAGTATTTTTCCAACATTGATCTCTATTCGGGTTACCATCAAATCCACATGAGAGAAGAAGATGTTCACAAAACTGCTTTCTGATGTCACTATGGGCACTTTCAAATTCTTGGTCATGCATTTTGCCTTGACTAATGCACCTGCAACATTCCAATCATGCATTAATAGGATGTTCAACAAACAAATCCCCAATTTTGTTCTTGTTTTTCTGATGATATTTTGATCTATAGTAGGACTTGGGAGGAGCACTTGCACCATTTGGATGTTGTACTAATGATTTTGGCAGATCAATCTGTCTTTGCTAAATTGTCTAAGTGTGAGTTTGGAATGATCGAGATTCTTTATATTGGTTTTGTGATTGTACAAGAAGGAATGAAAGTTCATATGGAAAATATTCTTTCTATATTGGACTGTCCAAGTCCTAATAATCTCACTAAGTTGAGAGGATTCATTGGATTGTGCACTTACTATAGGAATTTTTTGAAAGGATTCTCCAAACTATCATCTCCTTTGACATATCTCACAAATAAAGGTGCCTTCATTTTGTGAGAAGAAGCAAAGAAGGAATTCCAAAGAATGAAAGAGGTAATGAGCAGTTTTCCTATTCTTTCACTGAGTAGTTTTCTTATTCTTTTACTACCTGATTTTTCTCAAACCTTCATTTTTGAATGTGATGCCTCGAGAAATGGGATTGGAGATTTATTGATGCAAGAAAAACATCACATTGCCTAAGAAATTTGAAAATTGCAGCCTCATGAGAAGCTATATTCAGTTTATGATAAAGAGATTCTAGCCATCCTACATGCGCTAGTCAATTTCAAGCAATATCTAATGGGAAGTAAATTCATCATAAAACTTGATCATAGAAATTTGAGACACTTCCTATCACAAAAGGAGTTGAATGATAGGAAATAGAAATGGGTGAGTAAGATCCAAGAATTTGAATTTTGCATTGAGTACAAGAAGGGTAAGATGAATGTTGTAGCTAATGCCCTATCTAGAAAACCAATACTTGCTTTGATGAAGTTTCATGATGATTGGAAAGCACAATTAGGAGTTGAATATGGAAAGAATCAGTTTTCTTGTGACTTATTTTATGGACTAATTCATGATGATTATTTCAATATATTAATGATATCATCTATCATAAGGAGATAATATTTCCAGTTCCATAATTATCACTAAAGAAGAATATCCTAGAAGCTTCCCATGATGGGCCCCTAACTGGACATCCGAGATTTGTGAAGACATACATGAAGGTGAGGGAAAAAATATCTTGTAAGGGCTTGAAGAAAGAATTTATGCAGTATGTAAGAGAATTTGTATCATGTCAGTAAAACAAAGTAGAACATACACAACCAATAGGACTCCTACAACCCCTTCCTATTCCATAGAAGAAATGGGAAAGTGTATCAAGGATTTCAACACCAGACTCCTGAAAATCCAAGGTAAAGATAATATGTTTCTTGTGGTTAATAGGATGATCAAATATGAAAACTTTTTTGTAGTTGAAAACACTATTTGAGCCATCTAATTGGATGACCGTTTCATTAAAGAAGTATTCAAACTTCATTGAATGCCAAAGTCTATCATCAGTGATTAGGACAACACGTTTACTAGCAATTTTTGGAAAGAATTGTTCAAGGTGTTGGGGACAAGTTTGAACATGAATAAGAGCTACCATACACATACTAATGGCCAAATAGAGAGAGTGAATTAGTGGATTGAACATTACCTAAAAAACTATGTTAATGGGAAACAAAAGTCTTGGACAACTTGGCTACAATTGGGTGAATTATGCTATAATACTACTTTCCATCTTTCCATTGTAATACCACCATTCAAAGATCTTTATAGTTATGATGCACCTAATTTTTTTGATATGATATTTTGTGATTGTAAGACACATAATTAAAAGGATTTTCTTCAAGAGAGTCAAGACATACTTTGAACTCTCAAGGAAAACTTGATGACATCACAAAACTGACAGAAATTGTTTCCTCAAAGACAAAGACTAGAGTGAATCTTCCAAGAGAGAGATCTAGTTAGTTTTAGGTTGCATCCCTATAGACAGTCCTCTTTGTGGCCTAAGGGATCATAGAAGCTGCATCCAAGGTTCTATGGCGGATATAGAATCTTAAAGAAGGTTGGTGAGATGGCATATGAGCTAGAATTTCCTTCAGGAGGTAAGATTCACAACATCTCTCATGTGTCTTGTTTGAAGAAGGTAATAGGGAATAAAGTGAAAGTTTCAAAAGAGTTGCTCCCCCTAGATGATGAAGGAAATTTGGTTTTGGTTCCAAAGAAGATATTAGAGGTTAGAGAAAAGAAGTTGAGAAGCCGAATCATTAACGAGTATTTGGTTCAATGGGAAGGATTACCTAGTGAGGATGTTACTTAGGAAAGAGAAGACATCTTAAAACATCCTAGTTTGAAATTGATTGAGGAAAATAAATTTTGGGAGGGGAGGATTGTCATGTCCCCTCATAAATGATTCAAGGTTTGAGTTCCTAACACAACCAGTCCCTTGGGTTAAGGAGATTAAATTAAACATCTTGGGATTAATTTCAAAGGTTTCAAAGTATTAATTAATTAGAAGAGGCTAAATTCACCGAATAAAGTTTTCTGAGGCATTTATTAGTATTTATATTTATAAATTAACATTTTATTTATGAAAATAAAAAGGAAATAATCCTAAAGTGTGCAATGGAGTAACTTTGATCAAAGTTAGCTTGCATAAGAAGGAAAGCCAAGAAAAGATAAAATTAAGAAAGTTGAGGAAAGGAGGAATAAAATAATTAAGGAAAGAGAAATTGGAAAGCAAGACTAAAGAAAAAAGATGACTCGAAGAAGAAAAAGAGAATAAAGTTGTGAAAGCAGGGATAAATAAGAAACAAGTCCAAGGCTGTAAAGCAAGGTAAAGTAGGATAAAGCATAAAGCAGATAAATCAAGATAAAGCAAAAAAAAGGAGGAAAAGTAGTAAAAATAAGAGCAAGGAAGGAAATAAAAAGCAGGATAAAGCCATAAAAGATGGAAAAAGTACTGAAAATCAGAACAAAAGAAGGAAAATCAAAATCAAAGAAAAAAAATAAAGCAAAGCAGTAAAATCTAAAGCATGAAGGAAAAAAAAGGTAAAGCATGAAAGCAAGGAAACTTTATCAATCCATGAGGGAACATTAACATCTTTAGTTTTCTCAAAAAGACATCATTTAGTCTATAAAAAGAATATTGTTCACCCCTAGCCCATCCTTTGATAGTTTAAGAAATTAATTGAGAGTTTTTTTCCTCAAGACTTGGGAGATGTGCCCCTAGTCTAAGATGGGAGATGTGCCCCATGATTCTATTGTAGTTATGAAGACATCCAGTCTACATCATAGAGTTTATTTTAGGTCCTGATATCAAATCCAGTGAAATTCCTTCCTATTGGAGTGATTGAAGAAGCCTTCAAGTCCAGTTCTTCATGATTCTCAGTCCTTTCTCAAAGAGGATTCTTCTATTCTTATATCTCATAAATTTATTATTAATTAAGAATATTAAGGATTCCCTTGATTTAATACCAGACCTATTATATTTTATTTACTTGCTGCAAGAAAATAAAGATTTTTTAATGTCCTTTGGTGCGCACCTAGTCTAGATCTCCATGAAATTGTAGCTAGTTTAAGTGAAAAGTCATAAAAACTTCAATACAACTCCAAATTTGATTATTCCACTTGATGATACTCATTAACAAGATAATTAACCCATTCCATCCCTGATTTTCAGAATTCAAACCATCCTGGAAGTTTTTTAGTCATCCTGAAGTCGAGTTAGTTGTGTAGTCCTAAAAGCCTCTTTCATTAGTTTACTGATTAAATATTCTATAAAGTCTATAAAACTTTCTAGAGAGAATATTAAGAGTATATTAACTTATATTTTAACTTATATTAAGAGTCTATTAACTTTCTCATTTTCATATTTTTTGTTGGGATGCATTTTCCCATGCACCTAAATAAAAGTGGTCAAATCTTGGCCCAAATTCAAGGACATGTATTTTTCTTAGTTATGATAATACAATAAAAGAGTATATATTGTGGGATCCTACTTAACACGAGGTAATTTTTATTCATCTGTTATTTTTAATGAAAAATACATGGAAGGGAAAGATTTACAATAGACACTTGATATTGTACCATTTGAAATAGAAATGATTGAAGATGAAAATGAATATTCTAATAAGGATGAATAAAAATTAGTTTGACAACCATAAATTAGAATATATAAACATCCCAAGAGACATCCAAAAGGTATTCTCCCGATTTGTAATCTTCTTTTGCTTTGTTAATTGATGATGGTGAGCCTATTTCATTTTGGGAAGTTGGATAATGTTATGCAATCAATTTCCAGATATAGCATAAAAATAGCATAAATAGACAATAAGAGAGTAATCCACACCTTAACAATGAATAACAAAGATAAATATAAATCCTCTTCGAGGGAGGAACCTCCTTACAAAAAGTACTGAGTACACAAGACAAGATAAGATACTATCATGACTAAAATGAGAATATCTCCTTCCTATATATAGGAGATAAAGGTGTACACTAACAACTAATAGCCCCACTAATAAACCCAAGCCTACATAAATAATATGTAATGCACCACAATATAGGGACTAATGCAACACACTATACAGTGTAATGTGTCATCATGAAGGGCTTAACATGCCCCTCCCCTTAAAAAAGTATTGTCCTCAATGATGAAGTAGTTATGGATGTTGTTTTATAAAGGACTCATCTTCCCATGTTGAATATTCCATGGGTAAGTTCTTCCATTTAATGAGATACAATGAAATTGTTGATACAGAAGCTGTCTAGCTCGTATTTCAATAGTTTCTTCATGGTCCCAGATGATTTTTCCTTCCTCATCAAGTTCTGGTAATATCGTTTGAATTGGTAGCTTTTTACTGATTACCTTCTTTAAAATGGAAACATAGAAAATTGGATGGACTCGTGAATATGCAGGTAGTTCCAATTTTTAGGCCATACTACCAATCTTTTGTAACACCTTGTAGGGACCGTAGTATTTAGATGATAATTCATTATCCTTATTGGTGTTCTTCAGGGACATATGTTTGTATGGTTATAGTCTTAAAAACACCCAATCCCCCACATTAAATATTTGTTCACAACAGTGTTGATCTTATTGTTGTTTCATTCGATTTTCAGCTAGATTCAGGTTGTCCTTTAAGAGTTAAAGAAATTGTTGTTGATGCTCCATGTGGTCTTCCACTACTTGAACCTTAGAGGAGTCTCTTAGTGAAGATGTTATGGATGATAGCCATAAATTTCCATAAATGTGGTCATTCTTGATGATGTATGGAAGGAAGTATTATACCACCATTCTACGAATGGTAACCACTTGACCCATTATGTTTGTTTATCAGCTGCAAAAAATTGAAGATACCCTTCCAAACATTTGTTTACTATCTTTGTTTGTCCATGAGATTGAGGGTGATATGATGAGCTATGAGCCAGTTGAGTACCCAAACAAGAAACTAATTCGGTCCAAAATGTTTTAGTGAAAATGGGATCCTTGTCACTTACTATAACATTTGGAGTACCATGTAGTTTTTGTACTATATCCATAAAAAAATTGGTGACTGTGCTTGCTTTGAAGGGGTGATATAGTGCATAGAAATGTGCATATTTAGTAATTCTATCAACAACCACCATGATGAGACTCTTTCCTTCAGGCTTTGGTAAACTTGTGATAAAATCCAACAATACCTCTGTCCACCTTTGGCTTGGAATGGAAAGTGGTTGTAGGAGACCAGGGGTCTTAATTGTTTCCACTTTATTTTTTTGGAATAACAGACATTCTTTCGCAAAATTTGAACGTCAGTTTTAAGACCATCCCAAAAAAAAAATCTTTACCATGTGGTAGGTTTTTAAGAAACCTGAGTTCCCTCCTATCAGTGAAGAGTGGAATTTAGAAAGTACCTTTTTCTTGAGTTGGGAACTCTTTCCAATATATAATCAATCCTTGTACCATAGCAAGTCGTATTTCCACCTAAATGTATTAGAGGCACTAGGATCCTGCTGTAGATTTTGAATAAATGTCCATTATTTTTCGTCAATTTTGCATTCATCCATTTCTTCGACTATCCAATCTGGTTGGATGATTGAAATTGCATAGAGTAATGCTTCAACATCCTCATCTTTCTTGGAGATTGCATCTATGACAACATTTTTCTTCCCCTTTTGTAGATGATTTCAAAGTCATATCCCAACATTTTTGTTACCCATTTTTGTTTCTCTTCTGGAGATAGCCTTTGTTCAAAGAAGTATTTAAGGCTATCATGATCAGCTTTAACCTTGAATGATCCAGGAGGATCCAAGAAGGAAATTTTTTTGAATTCCTCCAATCTCAAAAAAACTGGCGTTATATCAAAGGGCTCATCGAGACGATTCCAAGGGCGTTTGTTTCACCTCAAATAGACTCCGTATGAGAAAGTTATCGTGTTCTGTTGTATTGATGAAACAGATAAATTTGGCAAAATGGGGGTGACACGTGGCATCCATACTATACGAACATGATGATGTGGCACGTGTACGAACCAATGAGATGATGACACATGGCATGTACGGACGGATGACATGTCAATCCAATCGGCAGTATGGACCAATGATGAAGTGACACATGGCAGTACGGTCGTGAGCTGGCAGGTGATGTGGCAGACATTGGTAGTTAGCACTACGATCCGAGTTGGCAGAAAGCTCAGCAGTACGGGCATCCCACTTGCCGGTTTAGTCGACAGTACGGTCATTGATGTGGCGATCGAGTGGACGAATCCACTCTCGCTAAGTGGCAGTCGTATGTTGGCCAAAAGTTTGGCATTCTCAGCCTCTACGGGATTCGAACCGGCGACCTCATATCTACTTCCCTAATGTCTTTACCAGCGTGCCAGAAGATATTGCTTGGCAACGGATTGGGCCCGAAACTATTTAAAGTCGGTGCTTGTTTCATATGGGCGCGAAAAGGGGCCGGGGCTAGCCCCGTCCCCTGGTCATCCACTTCAGAAATGTAATCGGGAGCTCCGACTGGTCCACATGAAATGCAACCATGCCAGCACGTAACGGTTATCACCATTGCAACAGATACAATGAAACAGTTAAGTGCCTACCAATTATTTCGACATGTGCTCCTCAAAAACTATACAAGATGGGGTAAAAGTGGGTTTTTAAACCAACTCTGTTTTATAACAAAGTTTGGTTTATAAAACTAATTCACATAGTTGGTTTTCAATTTAAACAAAGTTTTAAAAGAAATATGCCACTTATATGGGTGGTTGAAACCATAACCCAAAAACCAACTTGGAGAAGTTGTAACCAAGGCCAAGATAGGAAAATTAGTTGCAACGAAAGGAATCCATGAGAGTCATGTGAAGAAGGGCAAGCCAACCTATATAAACCCATTCATTTTCCATTTCCCACTCATGCTTTGGAGTGGAGACTTTGTAGCTAAAGGAGAGAAGGGAGATTGCGTAGCTCTGTAGGAGGAAGGTACGAGTGTTTATACTTGTTTTACATCATCTTTAGGCTTTGGAGTTGCTGGAAGCAGTCTCGTTGTGTTTTGGCCAGCGGTTCTCTTCCTGACCATTGTCGCCAAGGTATCATTGTATCATTGCCATGTATTTTTCCTTATGTTGATATTATAGATCGGCCCTCCTATTGAGAAGCAGGCCCAGAGACGTAGTCCATCCTGGACGAACTCTGTTATCAACTTGTTGTCTTTATGTGCGTATTGTCTATGCTATTTGGTTCTCTTCTTATGGATTTATGAGTTTCATTCATGCTCTTTATGCAATTCATGTTAACGTCATAGAGTAGCAAAGATCTTGTTTTCGGATCATGTGGTATCAGAGCAGGTCTATGTGACGTTGGATTGTGAGTGTGGATGCTCACGAGGGATAAACTGCAAGCTGGTGAGGGTACATTAGAGCCTTACAATTCCGAGATCGAACATGCACATCGAAGGAGGAAGATGGATGCTAATGATGCCCGCATCGAGATGGAGGCAAACTTTAACAAGGTCTTCTACATGATGGCCGACAAGGTAAACAAGTTGTTTGCAGACTATGAAGAATGCATGGCAAAAGAAAGAAAAGGCAGTGAAGTAAATAAGGAAGACAAAGAAGTGAAGGATGAAGGCAACGCTTCAGTTAACCAAGGAGGAGGTGGCGAAGAGCCTCCCGAGCCTCCCTCTTCACCTTCAGCTTCAAGCACAAGTTCAAGTGCTTCTTCCTCACCTCATTCTCAGCATTCCAAGGTTCCTCACAAAGAGCCTCAAAAGAAGCCCTTATTGAAGCTCGATGTGAAGTTTGATTTGCCCATGTTCAATGGGGAAGTGAATGCAGAGAAGTTGAACAATTGGATAAGGCAAATTGAGGTCTATTGCCGAGTCCAGCTGATCCAGTGGATTATTCATCTTCAAAAATTACACTGATCCAATATGATACAATAGTTATTAATCATATGTTTTTAACTCATATGCTAAACATAGTGCGAGGACTAAGCTTGCTGGTTAAGATGTGAACATCCTGCGCAGTTATGGGCTATGCAGTTGTCGCATGGTACGAAGTTGTTGCATGGCGCGCAGTTATCGCATGGTGCACAGTTATAGAACGCTTAAATAGACGATTCTGGCCACATTTCCAAGGGGGAAGATTCAAATGGTTAGAGCACAGAGCATCGTTTTTCTGAGAAGAGCTTCCCTGTGAAATGTTCGGATGCTATTTCTTTTTGAAGTCGACCATTCTCTGTTATAATTGGTTTTCTTTGCCTTCTAAAGGCCATTTTGTAATTTTCAAGAGAGGTCTTAAAGAATTTGTACACCATTCTGTTTACAGTTGCTGAAGTTGATTCCAAAACCATTTTTTTACCATTTTAAAGAGATTAATTGGATCGGTACCCATTGGAGAGGGACCCGGAGATGTATCCCAGTGAAGGGGGTGAACTCCATTATCAACTTTTGTTTGTGACTCTCTAATTCTGTGTTTCTTTTTATATCTGTTTACCAGTTTTGCTGTTCTCATTTTGGTTTCTCATTCCTGTCTCAGTTTGCTGTTCATTTCTGTTTCTAAGCATTCAAATGAGGTTAATGCTATTCCAGGAATTAAGTAAACTGAACTCATTCATTAAACTTTCTAATGCACATAAGTTGAGATCTGACGGATCATGTTACAGTATCAGAGCGAGGTTAACTGCTTGTGCAAGTTTGTGAATGCTTACCAGGTCCAGGTTAAAGCTTGGTGAAGGAGAATTAATTGAAGGAGATCCTGAGATTGGCTCAAGGAGAACATTCTCAAGAACCATGTATTCTCCACGAAGGGAAGAAGAAGGACATACAGAATGGGAAAAACCTGTTATTTCTGAAACCGAGTTTTTGGAGGCTTTTATCAGCATGAAAGCCATGATGGAAATTCTACTCGATGAGAGAGCAGAAAGGAAGAAGAAAGAAGAAGGATCTTCATCCAAAGATGTAGAAGTGAAGAAGGAAGAAAAGGGTAAAGGAGTAGGAGGTGATGGTGATCCTCCTGATACTAATCAAACTTTCTCTTCTTCTCATACTTCTCATTCAAATAATGCAAGCCCTAATATGCCTTATTTCAAATTGGATGTGAAATTTGAATTACCAATTTATAATGGAGATTTAGATGTTGAAAAGTTAGACAATTGGATCAAGCAGCTTGAAGTCTATTGCAGGGTGCAGGGCATTAATGATGACCCTTCTATAATTCAATTGGCCACTTTGAGAATGAGTGGAATGGCTCTTACTTGGTGGGAGAGCAAGATTTAGCAAGATCTTCGAAAGAATGGTAAAATTATTTCAGTTTGGAATGAATTCATTGAAGTATTAAGAAAGCAATTTTATCCTTTAGGTCACATGCAGAAATTAACCATGAGTTGGCAAATGTTTAGACAAGCTAAAGGACAAAGCATTCAAGATTATACTCATGAATTCAGAAAGAGGGCTATTGCATTGAATGTTGCATTGGATACGCAAGAAAATCTTCTTAAATATATTGGTGGCATGCATTCTTATTTGCGACATACTTTGTTGATGTTTAACCCCAGTAATTTGGATGATGTATGTGTTCAAGCTACACATTTAGAAGCTAGGGGTAAGCATGATAATGATTCGTTTATGAAGAAGTCATCTAAATTTGACAACCAAGATAAAAGCAAAGATAAGGGAAAGAAAACAGCTACCATCATGAAAGAGGGTGAAAAACCCACATGCTCACATTGTCAGAAAGGGCATGATGTTTCTAAGTGTTGGAAACTTCATCAGGAGTTAAGGCCAAATAAGTATGGAGGAAATAAAAACAAAGATAAAGATAATCAAGCAGCTACTACAGTGGTAATTCAAGACTTGGAATCTGATTCGGGTGATGAGACTAAGATCACAGAAATAGGGATTTGAGGTAAAGATAAAGGTATATCTCTTTCCATTGATGCAAGTTCAAGTTCTAATTCATGTGCAAGTACAAGTACAAATCTGTTATCTACTTCTATGCATGGTGATAAAAGAAGAAGTGAACTGTTTCATGTTCGTGTGATTACAAATCATACAAAGATTGATACATTGTTTGATAGTGGTTCTCAAGTGAATTTGATATCAGAAGAAGTGGTTAAGAAATTGCATTTAATTACTATGCCTCATGAAAAACCCTATCCTCTTGGTTGGGTTACTAACGATACACAATTGCAAGTTACAAAGAAATGTGTTTTGAAATTTGCAATCACTGAAAAGTTTATGGATGAGGTAGAACTAGATGTAGTACCACTTGACATTTGTGGAATTGTACTTGGGAGTCCATATTTGTATGACCGCAAAGCAGTCTTTTATAGAGAGAAGAACAAATATCATCTCTTTAAAGGTGGTGTGGAATATATTGTTCATGCACATCGTATGAAAACAAATCTGGCATTAGTCACTACAAGTCAAATGAAAATGATAGTGAATGCTAGTAGGAAGTTTGCATTAATGGATGTTAAATGTGAATCATTGGAAAGTGGTAATCTAGAACATAGAATTAAATTAATTGAAAGTGTTCCTGAGTATGGTGCTTTGTTACAGGGACCTGAAAGTCTATCACTTAATAGAGATGTACAACATGAAGTGCAGTTGCAGCAAAGCGTGCCTCTTCCAAATCTTGGCATGAATCGGATGATTATTCAAAAGATTGTTCATGATTATTGTGTGATGTACAATTCTATTGATAAAGGGTTGGGATTTTACACACCTATTCATGCTTCATTTCGTCCTTATAAAGATGTTGTAAGGGACTTTGATGGGGGAATACCAATTAGTTTGTGCTTTCAGTATATTGGGGTTCATGTTGGGCTTCCTATGGCTATTGTACATGTTCAACACTTCCGGATATTTGGGCAATTTTGGTCAGTTTCATGGAATCTTAGGGACACTAATCTTGAAAAGAGCACAATGTTTTATCCACATGTTATTGGGCAAACATGGGTAGTAAGTAGAACAGTCATCCAATTTCTCCAAAATGATTGTGATGAACATCCTAAGGTTTGGGGTGAATAGTTACAGCACATGCAGTGCATTAAATCTCCTTTTGAGACTTGTTTTTGTTATCTGTTGAAGTCACGTGTGGAATTTTCTTTCGGCACAAAAGATGTGAGAGGTGGACATCATGATGCAAAGGAAACAGTGTAGCAGATAGTGCAAGAACAGCAGGAGAAGAGCCAGGCAATTTGCACCGCCAGGCATGAAAATCATCATCAGTTTGAGGTTGAAAAGCAAGTTTGGTTGCAAATCACCAAAGAAAGAATGAAAGGTGAAGGTAAAAAGCTTAAGCCTATCAGGTATGTTCCTTTTGAGATCTTGGAAAAGATCGGTACTAATGATTTTCGCTTGAATTTACCTCCATACATGCAAATTTATTCAGTTGTCAATGTTGAGAATCTTAAACTGTATGAGCCTCCTATGATCATGGATGAAGAAAACTAACATACAGATTCCTTCAGTTGATGATATGGCACCTGAATACATGAAAGAGTTGTAGAATGATGTTATTCTTGAAAGAAATGTGAGGACTTCATGAAGGGGGAATACTGAGTACCTTTGAGTGGGGCTTAAAGGTAGGAATCCTAGCAAGGCAAGATGGATGGAGATTGGAAAAGTGAGGGAGCTGTACCCTCACTTACTTGCAGAATGATTCAGGATTTTGGTGGTCCAAAAAGCTCTTCAATGGGGAGGAATGATCCAGTGGATTATTCATCTTCAAAAATTACACTGATCCAATATGGTACAATAGTTATTAATCATATGTTTTTAACTCATATGCTAAACATAGTGCGAGGACTAAGCTTGGCGGTTAAGATGTGAACAGCCCGCGCAGTTATGGGCTGCGCAGTTGTCGCATGGCGCGCAGTTGTCGCATGGCACGTAGTTATATCATGGGCTGCATAGTTTGCGCACCGTCGAATGGAATATCGAATGGTTCGTGCAGTCAAATATATACCCTCTAGCGGTCTTGTGCATGGTTAAATGACACTGCTGATGGCTAGATAAGGGTGCGTGATCACGGTTCGCTGTGACATACATACATTGTTGCTGCGACACATGTATGTATCGTGGATGCTGCTGCATTTATAAGTTGCGATAGCGGAACGGTTATATAGTGAATTTCTCATGAAACAGTTATATTGTGCAACAGTTGTGGAGTAGTGGCGACATCAAACGATTACGCGGTTTGCATTTGGTGCGTGGTTTAGTATGGTGCAACACTTGTGCGTGGCGGTCATTTCCACGTGTTGTGAGTCAACATGTGCGTGGAGTTAGTTGCAATGGCTCGGGGATATGGAACGTCATGATAACATAACGCTTGTGCAGCGATTTGGCGGGATTGCACGGTTCAATTTAGCATATGGTTGTAACGATAATAAAGAAGATAACAACTGTAGCGGAGGAAGGGAACCAGTTACTTGTCCTCCGACTGAACGCTTAAATAGACGATTCTGGCCACATTTCCAAGGGGGAAGATTCAGATGGTTAGAGAACAGAGCATCATTTTTCTAAGAAGAGATTCGCTGTGAAATGTCCGGATGATGTTTCTTTTTGAGGTCAACCATTCTCTGTTATAATTGGTTTTCTTTGCCTTCTAAAGGCCATTTTGTAATTTTCAAGAGAGGTCTTAAAGACTTCGTACAACATTCTATTTACAGTTGCTGAAGTTGATTCTAGAACCATTTTTGTACCATTTTAGAGAGATTAATTGGATCGGTACCCATTGGAGAGGGACCCGAAGACGTAGCCCAGTGAAGGGGGTGAACTCCGTTATCAAATTCTGTTTGTGACTCTCTGATTCTGTGTTTCTTTTTATATCTGTTTACCAGTTTTGCTGTTCTCATTTCAGTTTCTCATTCCTGTCTCATTTTGCTATTCATTTATGTTTCTAAGCATTAAAATGAGGTTAATGCTATTCCAAGAATTAAGTAAACTGATTAAACGCATTCATTAAACTTTTTAATGCACATAAGTTGAGATTCGATGGATCACCAGCAGATCAAAGAACAAGATTTGAAGATTCAGTTGGCTTCACTTCGGCTGACAAGCACTGCACTTGTATGGTGGGAAAGCAAGCTTCAGCAAGGTAGCAAACAAATGGGTAATCTTCTCTCATCATGTTCTGCTTTCATTCCTGCTTTACGTAAGCAATTTTATCCATTGGGTTATGTTCAAAAGGCTATGATGGATTGGCAAAGTTTTAGACAAGGCAAGGGTCAGAGTGTTTAGAATTTTAATGAAGAATTTAGAAAGAAATCTCTAGAGTTGAATATTTCTTTAGATTCTCCTGACACTCTTTTGAAGTACATTGGTGCTCTTCATCATTATCTACGCCATACTTTGCTATTGTTGAATCCTACTAGTGTGGATGAAGCAAGTGTTCAGGCTACTCATCTTGAGAGCAGGGGGAAGCATTTGCAAGAAGACCATCCGAAGAAGCCTTTCAAGCCCAACAACAACCACAAGTCCAAAAAGAAAGACAAGAGCAAGAAGACAGCTACTGCCAAGAAGGAAGGAGGAAATCTCCATTGCCAACATTGCAACATTGATGGGCACGATGAAGAAAGTTGTTGGAAGTTGCATCCTGAATAGAGGCGAAAGCATTATGGAGGCAAAAAGAAGAAAAAGATCGTTGAAACAGCGCAACGAGATTTGGTTTCTGACTCAGGTGATGAAACCATGATTACAGCTGTGGGAATGCAAGGTAACAAAACTCCTCATACTGGTTCAAGTTCTACTCATGTTTCTAAAGAAAATGATAAAAGAAGAAGTGAGTTGTTTCACATCAGAGTTGTGTCTAAGCATACAAAGATTGAAACATTATTTGATCCGGGTTCTCAAGTAAATTGATCTCAGAATCAGTTGTTAAGAAGTTGGACATACAGACTAAACCTCACCCAAATCCTTATCCTCTTGGATGGGTATGTGATAATGCTAAGCTACAGGTGACTAAGCAATGCAAGTTAAGGTTTGCTATTACTTCAAAGTTGATCGATGAGGTGGACTTAGATGTTGTTCCTCTTGACATCTACGGTATCGTATTGGGAAGCCCATACTTATATGATTGAAAATCAGTATTCTTCCATCATGAGAACAAGTACCATCTCACCAAAGATGGGGTGGAGTACATTGTGAGAGCTCACAGTATGAAGGCTAACACCACTCTTGTTAGTGCAGGACAGATGAAACATCTCATCAACACTAATAAGAGATACATGCTCATGGTTGTGAGAGCAAAAGATGCTGAGGCATCCGATGCCTTCAAAGGTTGTGATCCTTCTCATAAAAAGGCTATGATTGATATTGTGGCTAACTATGATGAAATATTTCAGGAACCTACAGGTTTGCCTCCCAAAAGGGAGATTCAACATGAGATCCATCTCCAGCAGGATGCCCCTCTTCCTAATGTGGGCATGTACAGGTTGTCCGCAGTTGAAATGGCAAAGATTAAGAAGCAGGTTCAAGACTTGTTGGACCAAGGAGCGATCAGACCTAGCTCCTCTCCATGTGGTTTGCCTATTTTTTTGGTGATGAAGAAAGATGGAACATGGAGGATGTGTGTTGACTATCAGGCTCTCAACAAGATCACGATCAAGAATCGATAGCCGCTTCCTCACATAGATGACTTGCTCAACCAGTTGAAAGATGCTGTGTTCTTTACCAAGTTGGATTTGCGTAGTGGCTACCACCAAATCCGAATTGCAGAAAGTGATGTGTGGAAGGCGGCCTTCAAGACCAAGAAAGGTCTATTTGAGTGGTTGGTGATGCCCTTTGGGCTTTGCAATGCACCTGCAACCTTCATGCAGGTAATGAATGATTTTTTTCGGCCATTCTTAGATGATTTTGTCATTGTATACTTAGATGATATCTTGGTCTTTACCAAAACTTGGGAAGCACATGTGGGGCATGTAAAGCAAGTATTAGATACTTTGAAAAAGGAGAAATTGTATGTTAAATTGTCAAAGTGTGAATTTGGAAAAACTTCCTTAGTTTACTTGGGTCATATTGTAGGAGGTGGAATTTTAAAAATTGATCCTTGAAAAGTTAATGTAATTGTCAATTGGCCTAAGCCTACTAACACTACTGAAGTGAGAATCTTTTTAGGAGCTGTTCAATATTGGAGAAGGTTCATTCAGAACTTCTCATACATAGCATCTCCTTTGCATGCCTTAACAAGTGTAAATAAAGCGTTCCAGTGGGGAGGTAAGCAGCAAAAATCCTTCGACACATTGAAGGGAAAGATCAGCATCGCCCTAGTCCTAGCCTTGCCTAATTTGCAACAACCATTTGAGATAGAGACAGATGCCAGTGGATATGACATGGGGGAAGTATTGATGCAGCACCGCAAGCCTATTTGCTACCATTCAGATACTTTTACTCAAGTAGTGATCAACTACCCCACCTATGACAAAGAGTTGTATGCTTTGGTTCAGAGTGTCAAGAAGTGGAAACACTACTTGATGGGTAAGGAGACGATCATCCATACCGATCATCAGCCCTTGTAGTATCTCCAATCCTAGACTAAGCTCCATCAATCTTGTCATTTCAAGTGGATGGGATTTCTTAACAATTCCATCTAGTGATCAAGTACAAGAAGGGTACTAGTAACAAAGTGGCAGATATGCTCTCTAGACCTCCTATTGTTGCATCTATTGTTTTGA
Organism: Pseudotsuga menziesii; assembly: GCA_001517045.1. Taxonomy (NCBI): domain Eukaryota; kingdom Viridiplantae; phylum Streptophyta; class Pinopsida; order Pinales; family Pinaceae; genus Pseudotsuga; species Pseudotsuga menziesii. Next base: position 88,533 of record LPNX010295295.1, on the reverse strand, counting down.
AAAATGCTTCTTTGTCCCATGAAAGTTATATTGAGCAGTATGCTACTGATGATGATTTCAAGGAGATTTATGAGAAGCTAACCAATGGCACACAGGTGGAAGACTAATATTTGCAAGGAAATTTGCTCTATCATTTGGGCAAGTTATGTGTTCTTATCAGTGAAAGAGTCCATGTAATACGAGAAGCTCATACTTCTCTTGTATCAGGGCATTTTGGGGTAGGTAAGACTTTGGCTCATTTGCAGATACTTGTGTATTGGCCTCGCATGAAAGACATTGTAACAAAATATGTAAAGGGGTGTGTGATGTGCTCTACTTGTAAGCCCACTAATAGAAAATTGGGGCTGTACTCACCACTTCCTGTTCCTTCCCATCCTTGGGAAAGCATTTCCATGGATTTTGTGGGGGGTTTTCCTATGTCTAGGAGGGGTCATGACTACTTGTATGTGGTATTGGACAGGTTTAGCAAGATGTGTATTTTTATGCCATGTAAAAAGTAGGTCACTGCATAGCAGGCTGCTTCTCTTTTCTTTCATCATGTATGGGTTCACTTTGGACTCCCGATTCCTTGGAGAGTTTTGGACAAAATTATGGTGTATGATGGACACCAAGCTGAAGAGGAGCACAGCTTTCCATCCACAAACCGACAGACAGACAGAGGTACTCAACAAGACAGTTTTTCATTTGCTTCGAGGTTATTGCAACAAGCATCCTAACTTATGGGATGAACAGATCCAGTATGTGCAACATGCCTACAACAGGGCTATGCATTCTTCCACTCAGAGCTCGCCATTTGAGACATGCTTTGGGTACTTGTCAAAGACTCCATTGGACTTGAATTATGGGAGAGAGGTAGATTCAAGCACTTACAAGGATGAAGACAAAGCCCACAGGTTCATTTAGAGAGTTCAATAGGTACATCAAGCAGTGCAAGAGCAGTTGGAGAAGAGTCAAGCCCAGTACAAGGCTCGCCATGACAAGCATAGAGTTGATCATCAGTTTCAGGTAGGATATCAAGTGTGGCTTCACATAAACAAGGAGAGGATGAAAGGAGAAGGCAAGAAGCTCAAGCACATTAGATATGGTCCCTTCACCATCTTGGAGAATATTGGGATGAATGCCTTTCACTTAGAGCTACCGCCATACATTAAGATCTACTCAGTGGTGAATGTGGAGAAATTGAAACTCTATGAGCCTCCCATGATCATGGATAAAAGGGAGACTAACTCATTGCCATCAGTTGATGAATTTGCTCCTAAGTACATGGATGAGCTAAAGGAAGATGTCATCTTGGATAGAAGGACAAGGACTTCTCACAGAGGTGATGTTTATTATCTTCGAGTGGGCATCAGAGGCACTCATCCAAGAAAATCCAGGTGGATTGAGAAGGAGAAACTGAGGGAGCAATTCCCTCACCTATCTGTTGATTAGTAAAGGCTTTTGGAGGCCAAAATCTTCTCAGTGGGGAGGAATGATCTAGGAGGATCCAAGAAGGAAATTTTTTTGAAGTCTTCCAATCTCATCAAAACTAGCGTCAAATCAAAGGGCTCGTCGAGATGATTCCAACAGCATTCATTTCACCTCAAAAGGACTCCGTATGAGAAAGTTATCGCGTTCTGTTGTATTGATGAAACAGGCAAATTTGGAAAAATGGGGGTGCCACGTGGCACAACTGGTAGGGTGACACATGGCATCCGTCTTGTACGGACATGATGATGTGACATGTGTACAAACCAATGAGACAACGACATTTGGCATGTACAGACGGATGACGTGTCAATCCAATCGACAGTACGGACCAATGATGAAGTGACACATGGCAGTATGGTCGTGAGCTGGTAGGTGACATGGAAGATGTTGGCATTCAGCACTATGATCCGAGTTGGTAGATAGCTCAACAGTACGGGCATCCCACTTATCGACTTAGTCGACGGTACGGTCACTGATGTGGCGACCGAGTGGACCAATCCACTCTCGCCATGTGGCAGTCATATGTTGGCCAAAAGTTTGGCATTCTCAGCCTCTACAGGATTCGAACCGAAGACCTCATATCTACTTCCCTAACGTCTTTGCCAGCGCACTAGAAGATATTGCTTGGCAATGGATTGGGCGCGAAACTATTAAAGTTGTTGCTTGTTTCATATGGGCGCGAAAAGGGGCCGCCCCGACCCCTGGTAATCCAATTCAAAGACGTAACCGGGAGCTCCGACCAATCCACATGAAATGAAATCGTTCCAGCACGTAATGGTTATCACCATTGCAATGGATACGATGAAACAGTTAAGCGCCCGCCAATTATTTCGACATATGCTCCTCAAAAACTATACGAGATGGGGTAAAAGTGGGTTTTTAAACCAAATCTGTTTTATAACAAAGTTTGGTTTATAAAAATAATTCACATAGTTGGTCTTTAGTTTAAACAAAGTTTTAAAATAAATATGCCACTTATATGGGTGGTTGAAACCATAACCCAAAAACCAACTTGGAGAAGTTGTAACCAAGGCCAAGATAGGCAAATTAGTTGCAACAAAAGGAATCCATGAGAGACACGTGAACAAGGGCAAGCCAAACTATATAAACCCATTCATTTGCCATTTCCCACTCATGCTTTGGAGTGGGGACTTTGTATCTAAAGGAGAGAAGGGAGATTGGGTAGCTCTGCAGGAGGAAGGTATGAGTGTTTATACTCGTTTTACACCGTCTTCAGGCTTCAGAGTTGCTGGAAACAGTCTGGTTGTGTTTTGGGCAGCGGTTCTCTTCCTGACCATCGTTGCCAAGGTATCATTGTATCATTTCCATGTATTTTTCCTTATGCTAAGATTATAGATCGGCCCTCCTATTGAGAAGTAGGCCTGGAGATGTAGTCCATCCTGGATGAACTCCGTTATCAACTTGTTGTCTTTATGTGTGTATTGTCTATGCTTTTTGGTTCTCTTCTTATGGATTTGTGAGCTTCATTCATGCTCTTTATGCAATTCATGTTAACGTCATAGAGTAGCAAAGATCTTGTTTTCAGATCATTAAAATGTCTCCCTATAAGATAGGTGCATCATTGATTCAAGGCATGTAGTATTTCCAACATTTCCTTCTCATAAATTTGGTTTTTTAATTTATTTCCCTTGATTGAATGACTTGTGAAGAAAAGAGGGTGTCCTTCTTGCATTATTATAGCTCCACTTCCATTTCCTAAAGCATCACATTCCACAAAAAAGATTTTTGTCAAGTATGGTGTCGTCAAAACAAGAGCTTTACACATGGCCTCTTTGAGTTGTTCAAAGGATTCCGTTTCCTTTGGAGTCCAAGAAAATGCATCTTTCTTTGGTAATGATGTTAGAGGAGTTGTTATTGTTCCATATCTCTGAAAAAACATGCGGTAGTACCCTGTCAGACCTAAGAATCCTCGAAGATTCTTCAGGGTTTTGGGAATCAACCAGTCCTTCATGGATTTATTTTTTTTAGGGTCTACCTTGACACCTTCATGATATACAATATGACCCAATTACTATACCTCCTTTATCCCAAAGAAACATTTTGAGGGTTTTGCTTACAATTATTTCTCCTTTAGTATTTGTAGTATCATGTCAACCTTTTGAACATGTTATGCCCAATACTTGCTATAGATTAGTATATCATCAAAGAATACCAGCACAAATTTTCTAAGGAAAGGATTGAAAATAGAATTTGTCAAACCTTGAAATGTGGAAGGTGCATTTTTTAGACCAAATGTCATGACCAAAAATTCATATTGACCTTCATGAGTTATGGGTGTTGTTTTGTGGATGTCTTCATCCTTCATTCAAATATTATGGTACCTGAAATGAAGATCTAGCTTTGTGAAGGCTACTGCTCCATGTAATTTGTATAAAAATTCATCAATGATGGGCATGGGAAACTTATCTTTAATGGTGATCTTATTGAGCTCTCTATAATCAAGAAAAATACGCCATGATCCATCTGGATTGGGTACCATTACCACTGGTGCAGAGTAAGAACTTTGGCTAGGCCTAATTTTGTAAACCTCTAACATTTCAGCCACCATATACTAAATTTCACTCCTTTGGCTATAGGGATATCAATAAGGTCTGATGTTAGGAGGGACACTTCCTAGAATTAAGTGGATAACATGATGAAAGTCACGAATAGGTGGAATACCTTTGGGAATATATTCAAATACCTTGGAATGCGTATTAATGACCCTTTGGAGATCTCAAGAGATAGGGAAATTTGAGGTTTGAACATCTAATGAGCATAATTGTGCAACTACACATTTATGTCCCTTTTTTAACAACTTTGTCATACCATTAGACCTTATCACGTTGCTTAGTTTTCCCGTGATAGAATTTAACTCATATTCTTTACCTGTCCATGAAAATTTCATGAAAAGTTTTTGAAAATTAAAATCCACCGTTCCCCATTATTGTAACCATTGGACACCTAAGGCAACATCAGCACCCCCCATTGGGATAAAAATCATTGGAATATTCAATACATATTCCCCCACATCCAGATTGATATTATGGCATTTCCCTGAGCAATTTATAGTTCATCCATTTGCAATCATTACTTGAAACTATGGTGCTAGATAAAAAATAGAATTAAGAACTTTGTCTAATTTATAGTGAATGAAATTATGAGTTCTAACAAAATCAATCAACACTATTACCTTCCTATTTTTGACGTATCCTTCTATCTTGAGAGCTTAAGGAGAGATAATTCCAGCCAATGCATGACAAGATATGGTGGGATTAATTTCTTATGAAGTAGAGTCTTATATTTATTCTGAAGTCACCTCTTCTTGAGATGCTTCCTCTTCTTTTTGTTCTTCCTCTTCACAATCTATGTAGAATAATTTCTTCTTGTTGCACTTATGTCCCTTACTATACTTTATGTCACAATTAAAGCATAATCCTTTTTCTCTTCTTTCATCTATTTTTTGGGGTGTCAACCTTTGTGGTGTATTAGAATAAGGAACATTATTTTCTCTATATGTGTTGGAGAAATCCTTTCTAGTAGTCATTGCCATATTTTTATTTTCAACCTTTGTTGCCATCATGAAATCCTTCTCTAGATGACAGTTCAAAGAGACGGAACTCATGTTGAATGTTATCTTTCAAGGTTCCAATAAAGGGATATAAAAAATTATCTTCTAAAATATTCTTCACTCTGAGACTTAGCTGCTAAAATTACTTGATGTGCTCTGTAACTGAACCTTTTTGCTTGAGATTTACCAACTTACTGAAGAAGGTGTTGGTATTTATATCCCCATAATGTGCAATCAAGTATTCTGTGAATATAGACCAAGAGATAATAGACTCATTTTTATGGTCACAAATACATTGGTACCATACAAACTGATTAGGTTCTATATACAAGGATGCAATAGTTACCTTTTGCATAGTGAGCACCTGGTGTAGATTAAAGAATTGCTCCATCTAAAAAATCCACATGATTGGATCCTTGTCATCAAACATTCTCGTGTCAATATTGGGGATAAATTAGTTCCTTGGAAATGAATTGAACCCATGATATTGTAGTGATTCATCAAATTTTTAGGACTCCAACTTCCTAATCTCCAATTGTTTTTCAATTTTCTCCAGACATGACTAGAGTAAGTCATCTTTTTCTTCCTTGTCCTCTTCTTGAGTAGATAATTTTGGAATAAAGTTATGTTTTATATCCTTCATAAAATCCTTCAAGTATTGAAGATATTATTTATTATCCATCCCTTTTAAATCATCTTTGTTATCCATCTTCTTTTACAATTTAGCAAAGTCATAAATTTTCACATTTCCTTTAATCATATCTTCCAACTTGGACACTTTAAAAAAAATGTCTTCCATTTCCTCGTATGTAGAAGATGAATCCTTTGGGGGTTTGAGTGGAGTGTGATTATTTCCACTTCCTTTTTTTGGAATTTTGAACAATATCACACTCTAGGGTTTACCACAAATAGATCCTTCTACTAAAATCTATTCAAATGCAAAATGGCGTATCTTTTTCAAACCTTGATTGGAATATTGTTTTAGGGTTGACTTGTAACTGAGGTAAAATTTGAATTTTTACTCCTCTGAGTCTGAAACTTTGTCCTATGGTTCCCTGATATGTTCTCTTTCCAACATCATAGGTCTAGCCTAATTTGGATGAACCAACAAAAAGTTATTGCAAATATACAAAAGAGTATTATTTAGACCTAAGATCGAACTTGTACTGTATGACATGTGTCCACTATTTTGTCTCTGCAACTAAACTTCTACCACAGATACCCTAGTACGTCTACTTTCATATGCAACTAGTATCATAATATTTGGATCTCAGATGCCTCAAATATGACCTTTTTCCCAAGCGCACTTGTTTTAGACTAGCTGTAGGACTAGTAAAAAACCCCAACTTCCTTCGCAATTATATCCGAAACTGTAATACATTAGGATATGTATTTTGAACTGGAGATATTTCTTCCTATTTTGGAAGTGGTTTTTTAACCTCAATATCTGAATCCTTTTACAAATTTTTTTTATCGAAAGTGAAAATATGAATCATTTGGTAGAAGTCAGTCCCAAGGAAAGAGCTCTGATAGCAAATGTTATGCAACCAAGTCTCAGATATAGCATAGAAAGAGAAGAAATATACAATAAGAGAGTAATCCACACCTTATCAATGAATAAAAGAGATATATATCAATCATATTTGAGGTAGGAACCTCATTACATAATGTACTGAGTACGTAAGACAAGATAAGATACTATCATGACTAAAATGAGAATATCTCCTTCCTATATATAGGAGATAAAGGTGTACAATAACAACTAATAGACCCACTAATAAACTGATTCCTACATAAATAATATGTAATGCACCACAATATAGGGAGTAATGTGCCACACTATATGGTGTAATGTGTCATAATTAAGGGCTTAATAGAGAATCTAAGAGTGTAGATAAATGGAAGAAATCCATTCATAAAAAAATGAAAGCATTAAGCATGAATCAAACATGTAAACTTATGGATCTCCCACCATGAATAAAATTTGTTGTAAATAAGTGGGTGTGGGTTTCCATAACGTTATAAATATTTCTTAGTAGAAAAAAGATATATGAATAAGTCAGGTATATATTTTAATTAAATATTTTCTCTAGTTGTAAAGCTTGTTAAAGAAATGTAACTATGAAAGATATTCTATTTTTTACTATTATTGTTATTACCCATTTTGAAGATGTTTTATCTCTGATTAGGGATTTCATTGATGTAATTGGTCATGTAAAGTATTGATCTAAAACCTCTATTGTAAGCCTGGTCACTAGTACCCACAAAAGTATTATTAAAATGTATTTTTTGAGTCTCCCAAGGAAAGTCGGCCTTGATTGGGAGGAGAAGTAGGACCTGTTGGATTATTAGGATTCTCCACTAATAATTATAAATAGGGGAGGTGCCTCACTCAATTGGACACACACAGAAATGAAGCAGTTGCGTTAGAGTGAGAGGAAATATTCCATCTCAAGGAGAGGAAGCAGTCTAGTCTTGTCCTTTGATTCTTACACTATAGTTGGGTGAAGTCTATACAGAGGAAATTTTATTGGGTTTTTCCCCATGAGGGTTTCCCAAGACAAATATTTGTGTTCTCTTTTGTGATGTGATATTTGTTATTATTTTAGTGATCCTTTGTTCTATTTGATTAGAAAAAATAGCATGGAATCAGATCCAAACTGAAAGAAGACATTATGCATCAACTCTGGTAATTCAACAAATTAGGTTTCATTATTTCAGAGACCTCCATCCACACATCAGTTTAAAAATAAGGACCATTTAACTTACCCTAGGAGGGCGCATATTTTTGTATAAGCAACTTTTTATTCTGAGGATTTTCACTTTTTCACCTATCACTGCAGCTGGGAGAAACTAGGGCATCATATTTTTTCAAGGTTCCATCCTCAAATTCTGGGAAAGAAATATATAGCTTAGCTCACCTTAGGGAGGAACATATTTTCCTCTTCTCATATCCACAAGTGATCTTAGCTGAAAAATTATGGTTTCCTAGTCAAACCCTAGGTCATCCTGAAACTGGTTCTAGAAAAATTCTTCAAAGAAGTAAATATTGTCTCCTATATTTCCATTTGAGTTTGTCATTCTTTAAATATGACAAAAAGTACCAAGCTAGATGAAAAGAGTGAGGGATCAGAGAATTTCATAGCATGGAAGTGTATAATTATGCCCATCCTTGAATAGCATGACCTATATGGATACATCAAAGAAGAGGTCAAGGAACCAGAGGGAGAAGAGCGGAAATATGTGAGAAATGTTTCTCAAGTAGATCTAGGAGCTAGAGCAATATTCACCATCAAAGTGTTTGACAAAATATGAAAGAGAACAATAAAGAGATTGAAATAGTTGGAATAGCACATGTGAATGGTGCTAATATCTAACCATTATATCATAGCACACCTTGTAGATGTGCATGATACATATTTATAGTACATTGGAGAATATTCGTGATCCCTTGGAGGCCATGTGAATGCATACAAGTGTTAGAATAATATTTTACCCCTATTCCCCTCTAGGTTGACCAATAGGCTTTGAAACCTAACCAAAAATTCATGAAACCATGTGTCCACATGTGTGAAGAGGTAAGAAGCATGTCTGGTTCATAAATGAGGGAAGGAAAGCATGGGAGAGTGCATAGGTGAGTGGAGGAATCTCTAGGAGGAAAATAAATTCCAAGGAGACAACAAAAGGCCACATTCACACACACTAGCGCCCCTAGTCAAAGATGGAATTGGTTTACAATTAATGTACAGTCTGAAATGTCAGGATGTTCAAACTAGAGCACCTCAGCTATCATTTAATGAGCTAGAACCACCTATTTGACCAGTATTGATCAGTATAACCTAAGTTAGACCATAGAACATAAGCACAAAGAAAATGATTAAGTCTCCTAGGTAGATCATTTAGGTACTAAGGAAGATTATTGCTCCAACACCCCACCTTAATCTTGACTTAGTACAACTTATTCAACATGATTTATTAAGGCCTTGGAAACTAAGGCACAAGTCACCTTTTACAAAAAAAATTATTGATCCATGTAACAAAGGTAAGGAGGAAAACCTCATGGGAAAAAACCTCCCCTCAAAAATGAATATGACAAAGAAACCAAAATATGTATACCCTCCAAACTAAATGAGTATGTATGTAGGAATATTCTTCTTAGGAAGTATTATAACTAGATGTTGTTCTTAGGTTATTTGTCTTATTTTTCAAGCATTGGTTTACTATGATTTTACATTTTAAATTGTTTTTGAGAATTTTTGGCAATCAGTACTTTTTGTTTGATTTAATGCTTTTAATGGTTAGATTTATTTCATTTTTATGGGTTTTAAGGTTGTTCTTTGGGATTATTAGTTAATATATATATCTTTAAGCTTTCAAACACTTATAATAAAGTTTATTTAAAAATTTAAGGTTATGCCTAACCTTTGTTTTTAAGCCTTGGTTAAAAAAAAATATGCAAAAGACGATTCTTGTAGCACAGGAGTGAAGGTCAAAGAACAAAAGCGCTACAAGAATCTCGATCCTACAAAATTATGGCAAATAGTGGTGGTTTTTTGTAATCAAAGATAGTAGGAGACATTTAACACCTGTAAGGACAGAAGGATACGTGTTTAGAGCCCAGTGATCATTATAATAGGTGTATGAGAACTTGGAAGGATCTTGGTCATACCTATTAGGTTTTCGATCGGTAAATTCAATGAACGAAGTGGTTGGAGATCATGGCAGCTACAAAGTAAAGTATTGAAAGTTTTTGAACATTTATCGAAGATATAATGGCGCATATTCACGAGTTCAGTTTATCATAATGATAACTGTATAACCAAGTATTAAAATCATTGACAGAGTCATGGTCTATTTTGACACGGTGTTGGTTTTGTGGATTATTGAAAAAAATTATAAACCTGTTTGTTATGAATTTTCTTGGCTACTAATGTCTTCATTGCAAAGAACCATTTTGAAAATTTTTGAACGGGTATATAGTCTAGGGTTCAGAAAATGAATAAAAGTGGTAAAACAAACAGAGTTGAACCCATGGATAAAAGTTGGGAAAGAAGTTTTCTTGATTGTGCAGTGATTTTTCAAAGGGCTGGTTGGTTTGATTTCTTCTAGAGAATCAATGGCTTTAACCTAGAATTATCATATAGATTTGTTAATGGTTTTAATAAGAACATTGTTTCATTTGACACCCTCAAATTTAAACTCAATAAAGAATTAATTTAAGAAGCCACAAACATAACAAGTGATGGAGAACATTGGTTCAAAAAAATACCCTTCACTTTCAATCCAAAAGATTTCTTATTGTCAGAGGTCGAAACCCTAGATTGGGGAAAGGGTGTACAGTTACACAAATTTAAGCCTGAGTGGAGAGAGGCCATCATAATTCTACAGAGTTACATCACTTCTGAGGGTAATTTTCCTTAGTATTCAAATATCATATAAGATTCCTTCAACATTTAAATCAAGAGTCCAAAATGAATTTTCCCTTTTTCTTTTTGAAAAGCCTACAAAAAATGTCAGATAGAGTAAAAGGGCATAAACACCACACTCAGCCATCTATCTTTCATCATGGACTTATAAAGTTGATTGTTAACATAGTCCTTTAGGAAAAGGGTAGAACCTGGGAGCACCTTTTTTTAGGTCAAGTATTCATACTCAATAAGAAGATCAACCCAAAAAGAGGCAGATGAACAAACAACATTTCCTTATAAAGAGGTTAAAGAGAGAAATAGCTAATGAGCTAGTAAAAGACAGTATTCAAGAAGAAGGTTCAGTTAAGAAAGTTGAAGAGTTTGTGTATGAAAAGATTAGAGGAGTACTTAATGAAAATCAAGACCAGTTTTTAGAGAATATAGAAGAGATCCATAGAGTTGATATAAAACAGGAAGAAGGAAGGAGTTCTTTGGAACATAATCGAAGTGTCACAGGTGTGCAAGAAGATATAATGGAGTTTCCTGTTCTAGATAAGCTGAAAGCTGATAATCTACAGTGTTCAAATGAAAATTCTAAAGAAGAGTTAGTTATAGGAGAATTAAAAGGTGATACTATACAACTCTCAGCTGTTAAGTATAAGGGAAAATAATTTGTAATGTTAGGAGGAGCATAAACGAGATGGAGACCTAAAACAAGAGCTAAAAACAAATTAGGATTAACATGAAAAATATTTTAAATCCAAAGTTAGCTAAAGAGAAGGTTACTGTAATTGAAGACTCTTCATCTCAAGAATACTTGGAAGAAGAAGAAGGCCTGGATTCTAAGCAAGTTCATAGTAAGAAGGAACATTCAATGACTCTAGAGTCATCACCAGGAAAAGGCAAGGTTGCAGAACAACCAAAATTTTTTAGTACTGAAAGAGATTGGTCTCTAGAAGTTCCTGTAGAAGAAGAAGATGATGATATCATTTTTAGGAAAATGAACATTCCATGGTTATCAGACAAGACTTCTACAACAAAAGAGGGACTGTGCATAGATTCTAAAATCGAAAATCTGCAGAAAACAATAAAGCGGAGAAAATATCAAATCAATTTTCTGAATGAAACAAATGAGGGATTAGTCATGACTAACAGAATGTTAAGGGAGGATCTTGATGACATAAACACACATTACCAAGAGTTAATTACTATTTCAAAAGAAGCTTTAAGGAGCAATAAGCAGACTCAAAGCTAGTTTGGGGAATTGAACCAAACAATTAAATATTTGACCCAACAGAATGAGAGACTGTCGAAGAAGATTGAATATCTGGAAGCAGGGAAATAGAGAACTAGAAGGCAGTCACATTCCTTAGAAGGGATTGCATTACTAGCTGAGGAAGCCAAAAACCTATAAACATTACTACTGAAAGGTGTCATGTGGTTTATTTTTGTAATAGCTAATAGTTTATTTTGAAAAGACAATTATCATAGTAGCAATTTCGAATCTTAACCTAAAAGTTAGTTAGTTAGTTATGTAACTATTTTTTATGAAAGAAGGATAAAAGTAGGAAATCAGATGGTGGTAGGGTTCGAATTTTGACTCAAGGAGAGGATTTTAAGCTATGATATCTCAAGCTAGAAATTATAACTCTTATGTAAGTTGATGACTGTTATTGATTATATACAAACTGATAAGCCTTTTTACCTGTCATGTTGTTTCATTTCTAATCTGGTTGATTGCTCAATTTGCAATTTCATTTCTTGTTTAAAGGTTTTATTCATGTAAATGCTTATAGATTATGGGTGGAAATCAGTATTTCATGTGTAATGTTTATGGTTTATTGAGATGTGTTTGATCCCCAGTTTATTTAACTTGTGCATGATTTAGTTATGTATTAGCTTGTTTATTTTTTACCTCCTTGGTGATGAAGTTTTAAACCAAAACCCTAAAACCCAATTTCATTCTATTTCTTTTGAGATTGTGTTAGCTTGTTCTCGTGGTAGTCTAGGAACAATTTCTAGCACAAACATATTTGGCGCCGAGGATGAAACTGAAGGTGTATATTCCCTAGGTTTTATCATTCAACTGATTTTGAGAGGTGAGAAAAATCAACAAATCATTTAGACAAATTTTTCACCAAACAGGGTCCACAGTGGCTACCAAAAGGGTTGGAATGAGAAGAAACCCTACTTCACCTTTGCATCAAGGTGTCTCTAATCCAGAACATATTTTGAAGGCAGCTAGAAAAATTCAGAAATCCCAATCTTCTCCTTCTTTATGTGCTTCTGATATTTTTGACATAGTATCACATTTTTCACATTCAAAGGAGAAAAAAGAAAGTTTTTCATGGTCAATACCTACTTTACGAGTTAGCAACTTCCAAGTTTTTACTAATCCATAGTCCTTTATAAAAGAAAAAACTCAGTCTCCTGGAAAGATCCCTTTGTTTCAATTCAAATCCAGTAAAATCCCTTTTCAACTAAGTTCCAGTCTAGTAAATAGACCTTTTTCTTCATCAAACCCAAGTAGTTCCAAAATGGCAGGACATTAGCCTTTAGATATGATGGATAGAATGGTGGATACTAGGTATGCACCATTAGTACTTCCTCAGCCATTGAATTCCCTTCCTAGAGGGGATTATCATAAATATTTACCAAGGTTCAATGGTCAAGGAGAAACAACCGCTGAAGAACATTGGGATGCCTTCCTTAGTTATGCAGACAACCAAAACATTGAAGCAAAAGATGTATGGATGAGGATGTTTGTACAGAGTCTGGAAGGGGAAGTTAGGAAGTGGTTCAGGGAACTACCAAAAAATTCAATTACCTTTATTGAGGAGCTACAGGATGCATTTATGAGGCAATGGGGTGACACAAAAGATCACACTTATTATATTACTGAATTTGGAGCCTTATGGAGGAAAAAGGATGAAATCATAGCATATTTTTCTAAAATATTTAACAAGATGTATGGTAGGATTCCAGTAGAAATCAAACCCTATGAAACTTCAGTAAATCTTACTTATGCTAATGCTTTTGACCATAAATTCTCTTTACACCTAAGAGAGAGAATACCAGTCACCTTATTAAACATGCAAGAAGTTGCATTAGAGGTAGAATCCAATATATTAGCTTCAAAAAGACTTAAAGTGAATTCAGATCAGCAAACATATGATAGAAAAGGTAAGAAAGAGGTGATTCCAGCACCTTCTACATCACAGTCAGCTGATAGAAAAATTGATGAAATGGCTAAGTTAGTCAAAATTTTAACAACAAAACTTAATAAATTGGAACTGGAAAAGAATTCAAACAGGACTGCACAAGAAGGAGAAAGAAACCCTAATAATCCTAATCAATTTAGGCTCCAGTTTGCACCCAAATTTATCCCTAGAGAGCGAAGAAACAATGATATACAAAGGGAGAGAAAAGAAAATGAGGATCAAAGAGCTCCCCCTCCTTTGCAAAATAATATGATAGATGGAGCTGAAGAGGGTGAAGATGTGCAGGATGAAGATTTAAATCAAGATATAAATTATTTTGGAGAATTATCGGTTGAAGGTTTATTAACAGAAGATGAATATCTGAATTCTAAATTTTTTGATGCAAATGTTTACCAAATAGAAAGTGATTTAGCTCCTCAAGTTTCAGTTGATATATTTCAATCAGAATCAAGAAGGTCTATTAATTTAAGGTTTGGTCCAAAGCAGGTATTTTAGATTCCAAATAAGAAAATAGTTTCATCTCCTAAACAGTCATCTAGTCAAGCACAGGATAGGAGAACAGATGAGGGTGAGTCAGATAAGACTGCAAAAATTGAAGAGATAAACAGGAATGTGCAGACATTCAATTTTGATAATTAATTGTGTAAAATCAAAATTCTAGTCCCCTTTACTAAGTTAGTGAAGAATCCATGCTATAGAAATCCAGTTCTCAAGATGATAGGTTCAACTGCCAACCAAATATCCTCAGATACTGTGAATTTACAGGAAGAACATCCTAGAATCTTTCGTGGTTCTGCTTTAGTTGATAAAATTGAAAGTGATTCAAACTAATCTCCACCTTTCTATATAACATTGACTATTCATGACCAGATGATTCAAAATTGTTTACTTGATTATGGTGCCTCTCATAATTTGATGCCTAAAGCAGTCATGGAGACTTTGGGGTTAAGTATCACAAAACCCTATCAATACTTATATGCATTTGATTCCAGAGCTGTTAAATGTTTGGGAGTGATTAAGGATATGGTGGTTAATTTAACACAGTTACCTATGAAAATTTTCATCATGGATGTGGTGGTGGCAGATATTACTCCTAAATTTGGAATGTTATTTTCAATATCTTGGGCCAAGAAGGTGGGGGTACTTTACAAATGGATTTATCATATGCAACAATCCCTATTTTTGGAGGAGAGAATGGGATATTGTATAGAGAATTACAGTATGCTTACATTGTCACTGATGACAAGAACTCGACAAATCATCCACTTTATGCTATAGAAAAGGATTTGGGCTCTTGCATGTTACATTTTAGTGATGACAATTCAACTGGTATGTTACAAGTTGAGAAGAAAAAAACATTCAAACATTCTATTGAACAAAAGGATGAGTTGTGGAAAAAGTATTTTGATGGCTCTTCATCTAAAGAAGGACCAGGAGCAGGTATTGTTTTGGTTTTCCCTAGTGGTGAGTTGATAAGTTTGATGTATAAATTGGAGTTTGTAACTACAAACAATACAATAGAGTATGATGAATTGATATTTGGTTTAAAGGATGCAAAAGACCTGGGCATTCAGCAAATTTCTATTTATGGCAACTCTGAATTAGTTGTCCAGTAGGTAAGGGACAAATATCAATTAAAGTAGGATTTTTTGAAAGTATATAGGAATGAGGTCTAGGACATGATTGATAAGTTCTTTATTGCATTTAATATTTCCTTTATTCCCATAGATCACAATCAGACAACTGATTCACTTTCTTTAGCAACCACACATTTCAGAATTTCGAAGAAAACTCAGTTAAGGTATCCTATTGAAGTCAGATACACACCTTCAGTACCAGATAATATCAAGCAATAGAGGGTTTTTGAAGATGACATAGAAATAAAGAAATTTTTGGAATTGACTGGTGAGTTTTCTAATTTGTTGATTAATTAAGATGAGGATGAGGAAGTTGAAGAGGTTGATGAATATTCAGAAAATGAGATTGCTGGACATAAAATTATTGAATTGAAAGGTAATTTTATTCCCAAAGGATTTGTCCCCTTGAATTTTCAAAATATGATACTCCATTGAAACTAGCAATGCAATATTCAGAAGAGAATGTTGTAGAATGTAATATTGGCATAGAATAGCAGCCTAGAATGGTGAAGATTTCAAAATCCCTTTCAGATGAGAAAAGAAAAAGGTACATTAAATTATAGGAGTATGTTGATGTATTTGCTTGGTCTTATGAGGACTTAAAAACTTATGACACCAATATTATTCAGCATAAAGTTCCTTTAAAGCCTAATGTAAAAACTTTCAGAAATAAATTAAGAAGAATAAATCCTGCTTTATTCCCAATGATAGAGAAGGAGGTTAAAAAATTATTGGATGCCAAAATTATTGTTCCACTTAGATAATCATCATGGGTGGCTAACCTAGTTCCAGTCAGGAAAAAAAATGGAGAGATAAGATTATGTGTGGACTTTTTTAATTTAAACAGAGCTTCACTAAAAGACAATTACCCATTGCCTAAGATTGAGCAGGTTTTGTAGCAAGTAATGGGTGCTCAGAGAATGTCAATGGTGGATGGATTCTCGGGGTATAATCAGATTGCTATGCATCTAGATGACAGGGATAAGACAACTTTTACCACTCCTTGGGGTACCTTCATGTATGACAACATGCCATTTGGTTTGATGAATGCTGGTGTGACATTTCAAAGAGCTATGGATATAGATTTTGTGGGGGAAAAGGAAAAATTTGTTGTGATTTATTTGGATGACATTACAATGTTTTCACTATCTGATGAAGAACATCTAAAACACCTCAAACAAACATTTTTTAAGTGCAAGAAATATGGACTGTCATTAAATCCAAAGAAGTCACATTTTGTTGTTCAAGAGGGAAAGCTTTTGGGACATTTGGTTTCAGTAGATGGAATAAGAATAGACCCAGAGAGAGTTAAAGCCATTTTAAAAATCAATTTGCCTAGAAGTAAGAAGGATGTACAGTCATTCATTAGCAAGATTAATTTTCTGAGATGGTTTATACCAAATTTTTCTAAAACTATAAAGCAGATTACAGCTATGTTAAGGAAATATCAAGAAGTGAAATGCACTGTAGAGGCCGGGAATTCATTTGATAAGATAAAGAAGGCCCTTACAAAAGCACCAGTGTTGGTGAGCTTTAATTTTTTGAAATATTTTTCTGACTTTTTCCTTTGCATCATAGGACACAATAGCGACTATTTTTATTCCAAAAAAATGCAGAAGGACTAGAGCATCCTATTGCTTTCTTTAGTAACACTCTCAGGGATTCGGAATTGAAGTATAGTACATTGGAAAAGAAAGCATATTCACTGGTAAAGGCATTGAAATTTTTTAGAATTTATATTTTACATTCAAAGATCATTTCCTATGTTCCTAATGCTACTATAAAAGACATTTTAACTCAGCCAGACTCTAAAGGAAAGAGGGGAAAGTGGATTGCAAATATTATGGAGTATGATGTGGAAATCAAGCCTACTAAGCCAATGAAGGGACAAGGTTTAGAAAAATTGCTGGTTGACTCAAATTGTGAGGGGAAAGTGGATTGCAAATATTATGGAGTATGATGTGGAAATCAAGCCTACTAAGCTAGTGAAGGGACAAGGTTTAGAAAAATTGTTGGTTGAATCAAATTGTGAAGCTATGGGACTTCATTTGATGGTAGAACAATCATTACAAGAAGAATTGCAAGCACGACAAGAAAAAGAGAAGATTATGGACAGGTATGCAGACTCAATTTGGTATGCTGACATTGTTCATTTCTTATTGTATTTACAGTGTCCTGAACATTTAGACAAAAAGCAATTAGATCACAGAAATTGAAGGCCACTAAATAATGTTTAATAGATCAACAGTTAATTTGGAAGGATCCAGGAGGAGTATTGCTCAGATGTTTAGACAAGCCAGAGATTGAGGAAGTCATTTCAGAATCACATGAGGGTGCTTGTGGAGGGCATAAATACTGGAAGGCTACTGCTTATAAAATATTGAGGTCTAGGTACTATTGACCTTCTCTATTTTTTGATGTATATCAATAGGCTAGAGCTTTTGTTCCATGTCAAAAGTTTGGCGGTAAACAAAAACTAGTGTCTTAACCATTGAAGCCCATGCTCCTTTTCAGCAGTGGGGCTTAGACTTTATAGGTGAAATAAACCCTGGTTCTTCCGAACAACATGGATGGATACTTATAGCCACATATTTTTTCACCAAATGGGTAGAAGCCATTCCTACAAGGAATGCAACTGATAAGGTGATAATCTATTTTATTCAAGAGAATATTCTAAGTAGATTTAGGTTCCCTAAAAAATTGTTGACTGATCATGCTAAAGCCTTTAAGTCTAAGGCTATGGTTACATTCTGTGAACAAAATGGAATTGTTTTGAAGCATTCTACACCTTATTACCCTCAGGGAAATGGGTTGGCAGAATCAACAAATAAAAACATTATTCAGAGCATTAGAAAACTGTTAAGTCAGAATAAGAGGTCATGGGATTCAATGTTAAAGTATGCACTTTGGGAAGATAGGATAACTACTAAGAAGGAAATTGGTTTATCTCCTTTTCAGTTAGTATATGGCACTGATGATGTATTTCCAGTTCAGTTCGGTATTCCAATAATTAAATTCTTTCAAGATAGTTTGGAGGAACCTAATGATATTCAAAGGAAAAAAATTTCACTTATTGAATTACAACAAGAACGTGAAGCTGTAGAAGAAAAGGCTCAAATATACAAAAAGGAAATCAAAGAAATGTTTTCCAGGAAGATTAAGGAGAATACCTTTTCTTGTGGAGACATGGTTTTAAGGTGGGATGCCAGAAAGGAACAAAAAAGTAAGCATGGTAAATTTGACAATTTATGGTTTGTCCCTTTCATAATTTCAAAAATGTTGGAGAACAATACCTTCATATTGCAGACTTTGGAAGGTGAGGAATTGTCTAATACAGTGAATGGACGATTCCTCAAGTACTTTTACATCCAATGAAGGTAAGAGACTTGTCATTCATTGTATATACTGGCATGAAAGAGATTGAATAAAGACTCCATAACCCAATGGAATTTTTGCATAATAATAGATAGGTTTGGTTGAGTGGACAAAAGGCACTGATCTACAGGTTCTTGAAACCTCACAAGGAGGATTTCATCCCGTAGCAGGAGCCAAATGTCATAACTAGATGTTGTTCTTAGGTTATTTGTCTTATTTTTCAAGAATTGGTTTACTATTATTTTACATTTTAAATTGGTTTTGAGAATTTTTGGCAA
>LPNX010295295.1:30741-69276 GCA_001517045.1 Pseudotsuga menziesii | reverse complement strand
TCTTTAAGCTTTCAAAAACATATAATAAAGTTTATTTCAAAAATTAAGCTTATGCCTAACATGTGCCTAACCTTTGTTTTTAAGCCTTGGTTAAAAAAAATTATGCAAAAGAGGATTCTTGTAGCGCAGGAGTGAAGGTCAAAGAACAAAAGCACTACAAGAATTTCAAGCCTGCAAAATTATGGCAAATAGTGGTGGTGTTTTATAATCAAAGACAGTAGGAGATGTTTAACACCTGTAAGGACATAAGGATACATGTTTAGAGCGCAGTGATCATTATAATAGGTGTATGAGAAGCTGCAAGGATCGTGGTCATACCTATCAGGTTTTCGATCAGTAGATTCATTGAAGGAAGCAGTTGGAGATCGTGGAGGCTACAAAGTAAATTATTGAAGGTTTTTGAACACTTATCGAAGATATAATGGCATATATTCACGAGTTTAGTTTATCATAATGAAATTTGTATAACCAAGTATTAAAATCATTGATAGAGTCGTGGTCTGTTTTGACACGATGTTGGTTTTGTGGATTATTGAAAAAAATCGAAAACCTGTTTGTTAGGAATTTGCTTGGATGCTAATTTCTTAGTTGCAGAGAACCATTTTGAAAATTTTTGAACTGTTATACAGTCTAGGGTTCAGAAAATGAAAAAAATTGGTAAAACAAACAGAGTTGAACCCGTGGATAGAAGCTGGGAAGAAAGTTTTCTGAATTGTGCAGTGATTTTTCAAAGGGCTGGTTGGTTTGATTTCTTCCAGAGAATCAATGGCTTTAACCTAGAATTATCATATATATTTTCTAACGGTTTTGATAACAACATTGTTTCATTTGACACCCTCAAATTTGAACTCACCAAAGAATTAATTGAAGAAGCCATAGACATAGCAGGTGATGGAGAACTTTGGTTCAAGAAAATACCCTTCACTTTCAATCTAAAAGATTTCTTATTGTTAGAGGTCGAAACCCTAGATTGGGGCAAGGGTGTACAGTTACACAAATTTAAGCCTGAGTGGAGAGAGGCCATCAAAATTCTACAGAGTTACATCACTTGTGAGGGAAGATCCACCTTAGTATTCAAATATCATATAAGATTCCTTCAACATTTAAATCAAGAGTCCAAAATGAATTTTCCCTTTTTCTTTTTGGAAAGCCTACAAAAAATGTCAGATAGAGTAAAAGGGCATAAAGACCACATTTAGACATCTATCTTTCATCATGGACTTATAAAGTTGATTGTTAACACACTCCTTCAGGAAAAGGGTAGAACCTAGGAGCACTTTTTGTTTAGGTCAGGTATTCATACTAAACAAGAAGATCAACCCAAAAAGAGGCAAATGAACAAACAACATTTCCTTGTAAAGAGGTTAAAGAGAGAAATAGCTGATGAGCTGGTAAAAGACAGTATTCAAGAAGAAGGTCCAGTTAAGTAAGTTTAAGAGTCTGTGTATTGAAGAGATCATATGAGCACTTAATGAAAATCAAGAGCAGTTTTTGGAGAATATAGAAGAGATCCATAGAGTTGATATAAAACAGGAAGAAGGAAAAAATTATTTGGAATAGAATCAAAGTTTCATAGGTGTGCAAGAAGATATAATGGAGTTTCCTATTCTAGATAAGCCGAAAGATGATAATCTATAGAGTTCAAATGAAAAGTCTAAAGAAGAGTCAGTTATAGCAGGATTAAAATGTGAGACTGTACAGCTCTTAGCTGTTAAGTATCAAGGAAAATCATTTGTAATGTTAGGAGGAGCAGAAACGAGATGGAGACCTAAAACAAGATCTAAAAACAAATTAATACTTAACATGAAAAAGATTTTAAATCCAAAGTTATCTAAAGAGAAGGTTGTTGTAATTGAATACTCTTCATCTCAAGAAGACTTGGAAGAAAAGAAGGCATGGATTCCAAGTAGTTTCATAGTAAGAAGGAACATTCAGTGACTCTAGAGTCATCACTAGAAAAAGACAAGGTTGCAGAACAGCCAAAAGTTTTCAGTACTGAAAGAGATAGGTCTATAGAATTTCCTATAGAAGAAGAAGATAAAGAAAAAGAAGATGATGATCTAATTTTTAGGAAAATTAACATTCCATGGTTATTAGACAAGACTTCTATAGCAAAAGAGGGACTGTGCATAGATTATGAAATCAAAAATCTGCAGAAAAGAGTGAAGCAGTGCAAATATCAAATCAGTTTTATGAATGAAACAAATGAGGGATTAGTCATGACTAATAGAAGGTTAAGGGATAATTTTGATGACATAAACACACATTACCAGGAGTTAATTACTATTTCAAAAGAATCTTTAAGGAGAAATAAGTAGACTCAAAGCCAGTTTGGGGAATTGAACCAAACAATTAAAGATTTGACCCAGCAAAATGAGAGACTGTCGAAGAAGATTGAATATCTGGAAGCAGTGTAGCAGAGAACTAGAAGGAATTCACATGCCTTTGAAGGGGTTCGATTACTGGCTAAGGCAGCCAAAAACCTATAAAGATTACTACTGACAGGTGTCATGTGGTTTATTTTTGTAATAGCTAATAGTTTATTTTGAAAAGACAATTATATTAGTAGCAGTTTCAAAGCTTAACCTAAAAGTTAGTTAGTTAGTTATGTAACTATTTTTTATGAAAGAAGGATAAAAGTAGGAAATCAGATGGTGGTAGGGTTCGAATTTTGACTCAAGGAGAGGATTTTAAGCTGTGATATCTCAAGCTAGCACTTATAAATCTTATGTAAGTTGATGATTGTTATTGATTATATACAAACTGATAAGCCTTTTTACCTATCATGATGTTTCATTTCTGATCTAGTTGATTGCTCAATATGCAATTTCATTTCTTGTTTAAAGATTTTATTCATGTAAATTCGTGTAGCTTGTGGGTGGAAATCAGTATTTCATGTGTAATGTTTATGGCTTATCGAGATGTGTTTGATCCCTAGTTTATTTAACTTGTGCATGAGTTATTTATGTATTAGCTTGTTTATGGTTTACCTCCTTGCTGATGAAGTTTTAAACCAAAACCCTAAAAACCAATTTCATTCTATTTCTTTTGAGATTGTGTTAGCTTGTTCTCATGGTATTCTAGGAATAATTTCTAGCACAAATAGGAAGAAGTGGAATGTGCTCAACCAACTCGGGAATAGTTGCATGATGCATCCTCATACCATGTAGAAAAACTGAAATGCATTGATAGGAGAGTGAATGGTGCTCTTCAGACTTGAACCTTGAACCAACCAAGGTTCCATGTCCAAAAGAGACTTTATGTTCTGGAGAATAGGTTACCCCAAGAGAATCATAACGATCTTGAAGCGTCAACTTTGAATGAAGGTTGTAATCATCTCCAATAAGGTGCACAATTGTGATGGAAAAGGCTTTTCCATATTCGAATAAACTTGAAGAAACTATACTAGTCATGATGGAGGAATACATAGGAAGAAGAAGAGTCTAAAGCAATGAGATATCTTCACTTGAATTCCAAACTTCTCCTTGACCATCTTTTGAACCAATACTCTCATATGAAGAAAACCCATCTTCTGGAGGAGGCTCACTATGATCACGAACTAGCAACACATATTCAGCATTCGTAATAGAAGACATAGAGGAGAAAGACATAAAATGGGAAGATAACTCTTCAACGGCAGTGATGGAAACAGCTCGTATGCTATATTCATGAAAAAATAGATTATTGGAAAAGAGAGGAATCCACAGAGGAAGAAACTTGAGTTGGATCATTTGCTGAATCTTTAGCTACTTCTCCTTTTTCATTTAGAACAAATTCTTGAGAAATGAATGAGGTCGATATCATAGGAGGAAGAACACATAAGTAGGTTCTCATTTGCTTGATATCCATATAGCTCACATATTATTTTTGCATGCCAAGAGCTTCATCTATATTTCTACAAAGCGTGAATGGGTACTCAGCAAAATCAAGGAGATAGCACATGGTAGGAGGTATAGTGAGACACATAGTTCCATAGGCTCTATCATTGTCATTAACCCAATCACAATTCTCTTGATAGGACTCTGGCTCTCTCACAACACCAATGGACACATCATAGAGACATTGCCTCTTGAGATATGCACGCATCTTCGGCTTCCATTCAGATTAGTTGAATGGAGAAAGGAGAGGAATTGATTGTGAATCCATGAAGTTGTTGTAGTAACCTACAATGAAAAACACTCGGATAAACTGGAAATATTCCCTAAATGGCAACTCAAACCTCACTAGATTTGTTTTCAACTAGGTATGATACCATGTGATAATTGCTTCTCAAGGAAATCTATAAGCTAGAACAATATTCGCCATCAAAGTGTTTGACGAAATATGCAAGAGAACAACAAAGGGATTGAAATATTTGGAATAATACATGTGGATGGTGCTAATATCTAACCATTATATCATAGCACACCTTGTATATGGGTATGATACATATTTTTATTACATTGGAGAATATTCGTGAGCCCTTGGAGGCCATGTGAATGCATACAAGTGTTAGAATAGGATTTGACCCCTAAACCCCCCTAGGTTAACCAATAGGCTCCCAAACCTAAGAAAAAAGTCAGGAAACCATGTGTGAACATGTGTGAATAGGTAATAAGAATTCTTGGTTTATACATGAGGGAAGGAAATAATGGGAGAGCACATGGGTGAGTGGATGAATATCTATGAGGAAAATAAATGCGAAGGAGACCACAAAAATCCACATTCACACACACTAGCACCCCTAGTCAAAGATGGAATTGGTTAACAAGTAATGCATAGTCTGAAATGTCAGGATGTTCAAAATAGAGCGCCTCAACTATCATTTAATGAGCCATAACCACCTATTTGACCAGTATTGATCAGTAGAACCTAAGTTATACCATAGAACATAAGCACAAGGCAAATGATTATGTCTCCTAGGTGGATCATTAAGGTAATAAGAAAGATTATTGCTCCAACAAAATACAAGAAAAAGAAGGATATGATAAATGTCAAGAGGATCATAGCTAACTCTATTAAGGATCACTTAATCTCCCAAGTGTCCTCAAAGAATACTCCAAAGGAAGTGTTTGATGCACTAACCAATATGTTTGAAGGGAAAAAAATCAACAGGAGAATGACATTGAGAAACAAACTCAAGGGTGTGAAGATGAAAATGGAAGAAACCATGCAATCATACTTTTCCAAATTATCTCATATTAAAGAAAAATTAGAATCCATTGGTAACATGGTAGAACAAACTAAAGTTGTGATAACCATTGTTGCCTCCTTTCACACACCTAAGGGTTAAGTGCAACAAATATCTTCAAGATTATAGGTGTTTCCTTGGGGGAAAGTATCGGTTCAATTACTGTCACTTGATATTGACTCCTTCGTTTAGTCCAAAATATTAACGAAGCCAAGGGGGGTGGTCTCTAATAAATATTTTTTTAAGGATCTTTAAGTTTTAATCGTTATTGATGGAAGTAAGTTGTTGAGGAGTTTTTTGAAGTAAATTCTGATACAATATTGTTTGGAAATTTAAGTAAATATTCAGTAGTATAACATCAACACATAAAGAAAGAACAAAATAATTGCATATCATATCAGTGCCAATGGAGTCAAAGTGAAATAATTTTGTTGAAGTAAAATGTTTTGCAAATGTGTCTTGGTCAGTTTTAATAATTAAGAGATGAGTTGAATTACAGGAAGGGAATTCTTGATATACAGGAAGTACTGAGAATGTGTCTAAATTATGACTAAAGTGGTTCCTCACTCAGAAATGTGGGTTGAATTGGAGTCTATGAGAAGGTGTCCAACACTACACTAACAAGGATGTAGCCTGACTGTATCTCGAGGTCACTACCCATTTTTTCTCACTTCCTTTGAGAAATTTTTCCACAATTGTCAACTAGTGTACGTCAGATTTTCATATTGTTTCTAAGGGGATTTGATTTTATTAATGAATTATTTGGTTAATGTAAATAAATTAAGAAGTGTTGAAAACCTCTTTTGATTTCCCAATGACCACGAAAAATATCGTAGAAGGAAATAGCATACACGAGTTGATGACAAAATGTTTACTCCATTTTTTTATAGCAAATAAGTTTGTAAAATCAAAGGATTAAAGACAAATTAGAACCGCAACTATGTGTCACTTTCTAATCATCCACCAATAATCAACAAATCCTTTAGTTGGCGGTGAGAGAATAATTCATGGAAACGAGTTGGGTAAGAAAGTAAAACTTAATCTGAGATTAAATAAAATAAAAACAACTAGTCTATACAGCCTTTTAGGAAGGAGGATTGTGTGAAAGTGTTGATTAATAAAATGCAAGCCATGAAAGAGACTATGAATCCCCCAAGGGGAGATGGAGTGTGGGCATTGTGTAGCACACTTCCTTTATTTATTAATGAGTTTACAATATGATAAAAAATGAATTATGATTTTCACTTTGATCCTTGAAAGGGATCGAAAGGATTACAATGTCTCTGAGAGAGAAAAGGAAAGAAAAAAGGGATGGAGAATGGAGTTTTGTGATGTCCTGGATGACCGAAATTTGAAATTTGAGCCGTTTGTCCTCCTCCTTTTCTAAAAAACTACAAAAAACAGCGGTTTAAATTTGTTAGAATATTGTAAATTAATCAAATAAAATGCATAATCTACACTACTCAAAATGCTCATAAAATTGTAGATTTTTTTAGTGAAAATGACACTTTGAAAGATTGAAACAGGTCTAGTTTACAATTATTTAAAAGTGGATCTAGATATGATATATATTCTGAATAAAATCAGATTTTAGATACATAATTATTTATCTAATTTTACTAAGTATCAAGTAAATGAAACCAAGAAGAAAGCTTGAATTTTAGAGAGAAGAAGACAAATTCCCAAGCCTGTTATTGAAGGAAACAAAGGAGAGAGGGATATGCAAAACAATTGTATTAGAAACAGAAAAATGGATGTTGTAAAGAGAATTGGATGAAACCGAGCTCTAATCCCCTTCACTCTGAGACAAATCTACAAAAACTAGGCAACTTCTCAAAAGAACAAGTTTAATCGAGTCATTTCATTAATAAAAAATAAGAAGTAGAGAAGAAGTATAACCAACTACAGTTTGATACTCTTACAAAATTTTGACAATAAAATACTTACTTAAATTTAACTGAATCTAAACACATCATTCGAAAGAAATAAAGCATGAAATTCCACGGATTTCACCTCAGGTTTTGACCAAATCATAAGCTCACAATGTAATCACATACCAGCCTCCAAATCCTTCAATATTTATAAACAAAATATCAGAAACATAAGTACAAAGGGAAGAGATCCAATGCATCCTCCTTATTAAGTAGAAAAAACCTATTTTTATAGCAAAAAAGAAGCTCAAACCCCAAGGGGGAGAATTCGCCAAGTGTGAGGTGGTCCTGGGGGTTGAGATAATGGTGAGAAGAGGTTTGAATTCATGTGAGGAAAGGATTCCACCTATATTGAGGTATCCCACTTGGCTTGGGAATCCTTTACCTCTGTAACCACTTCATCCAAGTGTCAAAACCACTCTCCATGAGAGAATTCGCCCCCCTTTTGTGGAAGTGAGATTCTCCTCTATTCTCATAAATTTCCCAGACAATATCTTCAACAAATTTGACACCTCATAGACAAGTCCCAGATAAGCTGACTTTGATTTAGGAATTGGATTTTCTCCAATTTTCCCAATTATTTGACCCTCTCGATCATTTTGGAGAGAAAATCAAAATTACTAATTTGACCCTCAAAAGTGGGTTTAAGGGTTAATTGGGGGATCTCGGTACAAAACTGAGCATCCTCGTGACCAAATTGGCCCCCTAGGCTCAATTTTATGACCTTTTAAACTTTTACAATTAAAATACACCCTATCGATGAATTTATTAAAAATATAAAAATTAAAAAAAATCTATGAAATACTTAGCGCATGTCCATGAAAATTTAGGACTATAAATAGCATGGTATAATACATAGAACCTAGGATTTAATATCCTTTTAATACAAAATCACCAATTTCACCACCTCAACTTTGGAGGATTTTGAGTAAAAAACTTGAAAATTATATATCGCTTAAAAAAGTGTCACATAATCGATGATGGAAAAAACACTCGAGGATGATGACCTTAGTGACCAAGTACTAAGGAGGCCAATATTTTTACAAAAAGAAACCATCATGCTAAGTAATTTATTACAATTTTCCAAGGGGGTGTGAACATGCGAAACAAGGGACCACAACTGGCCCTAATGAAACCACAAAATTTCTTGAGCATTGAGTAAGAACAATGATTTGTTTTGATCCTTGGTGGCTCACTTTAAAAATCCCCTAAGTGCAACTTAGTGGATAACATATGACTCCAACTATGGGACATGTGCTCGATCTGGTCTTCAATCAAGGAGAGGATATGAGAATGTCATCATCTCTAGTTTATATAATCTATAAAAACATTTCAGCGTAACAAGGAAACCTTAGTAGCACAAGTTTTATAAAAAGAGCCAATGAACTAGAAGTT
The DNA here is from genome assembly GCA_001517045.1 of Pseudotsuga menziesii. Lineage (NCBI taxonomy): Eukaryota > Viridiplantae > Streptophyta > Pinopsida > Pinales > Pinaceae > Pseudotsuga > Pseudotsuga menziesii. The sequence goes on along the minus strand of LPNX010295295.1, from coordinate 60,780 downwards.
GCTTTATTGAAAGGAACAAAAACTAATTAATGAAAGAGATTTGTATTCCTAAGTACATAAAATAAATGCATAAAGTAAATTCTCACTTTAAGGATCTTATTTTCCTACTCTAAGAATGACATAAAAAAGGTTAGTTGTAATGATAAATCCAATGTAACCACGTAAGCATTTTATCAAATTTAAAGGTTTTTTCCTTATCTTTCGCTACCAGCAAAAGCAAGAAAACATGGAGAAGGTCATTGAACTGCTTCCCAAACTAGAAATTCCTTTTACAGGCTTCTTCTATCCAAGATTGGATAGGATTGATGCAAACATTTGTATGATGAGGCAGATCATCATACTAATCAAAAGGGATTATCTCCTGATAACTCTTTGTGTAAACCCAAAATTTCTCCAAATCATAAGGAACATCTGTATGTGAAGACGATGGATGAAAAAAATATTCAATTAGTTGCACCCAATCTGACTCTTCACTATATTGCTTCTCAAAGTCCTCATTAAATATGCTCAAGTACATTTATGAATAATCATATGAAAACTCTGATTGCTCTTCTTTACAACTTTCATAAGTCTCATTGTAGACACTCTCCTCATGGGACATATCATAGATGGGATTTTCAAAAATATTTTCAAAAGTCTCATAGGTTGGATTTTCAATAATAGTTCAATGGTCATCCTCCCCATATATGCCATATACAATAGAATCCTCATCACTAGTATCAAGTTCTTGTATGTATTTCTTCTATTTTTCTTCATTAATGGCACTAATATATGGCTCATACTGATCATATGGATTAGTTTCATGCTTCTCTTCCATATAAAATTTTCCCAAGGCCACAAGATCCATGCTCTCTCCTTTTAAAACCTCACAAATAGGATCTTCTGTAAAACCATCAGGAGACTTAAAACTCTCTATGTTAGACATGTCGTAGACAATACTATCAACAAAACCATCAAAAAATTATGGTTCATTGTTTTCCTCCTTAGACAAGTCATATATTGGATTTTCAATGAATGTCCAAGAATCCTCATCAAAGTCTTTGTCAGACATAAGGGAGTATTCATCACTTGTATCGTGATCCAGGAAATACTTGTCGTCATCTTCATACTCATCTTCTTCATAAAAAAGGTCACAAGGAAGTAAACCTTCCAGACCATCATCATTATGTAGAGAAAACGTAGGAGTTCCATCATGCACATTACAACTTTCATCATAAGTTTCATTATAAGATTTTGTAATGGTTTCATCCTGAGATTGACCTAGAGTACAAATGTGATCTTCATCACTAAAATAATCATGGGAGGGTCCCCAATATTCAATAATCTCTGTTGATGTGATATGAGGAGGTTCTTCAACAATTTTTTTTCAATTAAGGGATATTGATGTAGAAACTCAATGGAATCATCATGGATTTCTTATTCATTGTGATCTCTTGGAGGTAGCACCCAGTACCTATCATTTCCTATCCTGATGAGACGAGGCAATTTAGGGTCTTCCGCATGATACTCTATCCAGGGAAAGGAAATGAAAAAGGAACCCTTCCAAGAACTTGTCTAAATATTCCATGTCAATCTCCCCTTTATTCCATTGCCTCAAGAATATTCTAAGGAATATTGAAAGGGAAGTAATACCTTTATTTGGAAGACCATTGAGATACCATTCACAAGCATCTTCTCATAGAGTACCCACAAAAATTTCCATCATATTATATTCATATAAAACATTGAAGTCATCCATAATTTTAAGGAAATATATGACATGTCGAAACTCTACATTCTGATTTCCCAAAAATATAGGTAGATGATCTAATATATATCATGACAAGGTTGAGAAAATCCTTATGAGTGTCATGTTGGAACATGTAGAGGGAGTTAGAGGATTCCATGAAGGAGTCATACCGTTTCTTATTCAAGTTTTGAGAGCACCAAGGACGGTGTTATTCTAAGGGGGGAGTTGACCCCTAGAATTTATTGGCTTTATATGTAAATATTGTGTATATGCATTGTAGGATTCCTAGCGTGGAGCTCAAGTTCAAGGCCCCGCTAGTGAATCCTCATTTTTTTTTAAAAGACATGAATTTATATTTTGTTATACATGCGCTATAAATCCATGGAAAATTTGTATATGGATGTAAATATTTTTAATACAAATAAAAATAACAAATATGGCTATGAAAGAAACTAAATGAGGGGACCATGTGTATACACTAGGGAGAGTTGAAGGGGTTGTGGGATTGAACCCTGTGTTTTCAAATGTCACATTGAGAACCCATTTTGAATTTCCTTGCTGACATTTATTTTTGTGTAAGATGGTAGCTAAGAAATCAACTTATTGAATTAATCGAGCATGGGAAACCCAAAATTTCATAAGGATGAGTGTGGGCATGGTTTACTCGATTCATAAGTCATATTTATCATGGGAATTCATTCTCCATCCTCCCCAATCCATTTTGGAACAACCAGAGAGGAATTCTGAGCAAGCAATGCATTCCCAATAATGTAATTTGCAAAAATCACAACTTGATAAGAACCCGCATTTTGAAGTACCAAAAATGCCCATATATTCACATGAGGAGTGAAATCCAATGGGGAATCCATATAAACAAACCTTGGGGAAAAATTGAAAGTAAAATAAGACCAAAAATCTGTGGGAAACCCCATATTTGGAATCCCTAAAGTGAAATTTCATGTTTGATAGTTACATGCTTAGAAATTGGAAAAATGCAAGAGTAGAAAGAAGAAGGAGTGAGATCATAGGTTGGATTTTCTTGATAAACCCAGTGAAGGAAATAATCTCTAAGGATTTAGTATCTTGGACCTTTATATTCCCACCCCAAACAACACTAGAGAGAAGTGGGTCCTGAGGCAATATGTAGCAGAGAAGGGGGCATTCAGTGTGTTGTGTGTGATATTTAATGTGGTTTTCAAGGTTGTTTGAAGTCAAATAGAGATTCATTTAGCTCTTTGGTTGATCCCACTAGCTTAGGTATCTCCTTCCCTCCCTTCCAACTTTCTTGACAAATCTAGTTATGTGTTGGCTTAGCATGAGTCCTTGTACATATGGCTAGAGTGAGCATGAGTAGTTCCTCCTTAGTGGATACATAGCCCAAATCGAGGGTGGTCTCTCAGTTGAAATAATATAGGACAGACATATACCTAAGGTTGGGTGGAACATTGCCCTTCCATAGCCAGTTGTTGTGTCAATTACAATTAAAAGATAAGTGTTTCTATTGCCTCTGATTATGCTTAATTTTTGTGTTATGAATGACTGTTAATTGCAGTAAATTGAATAAACAAACCCATCATGAATTGTTCAATTAGATTCATGTAAATATCATGAGAATGAATACATTGTTGTGCATGGTTTATTTATTATTCATGTGATGAAAATGTTGGTATAAGCATGTTGTATGTGTGCATTAACAAAGTTTAATTCTAATGTGTATTTTAATTATGCATAGCAAGTATTTAACTAGTTGTGAATTTCATAATACGGACTTGGGGGTAAATTTTAGCACCCCGTACATCATTCATGTTCCCTATGGGGTCGAATTGATGGGAGGGGATGTGACATGTGCTATGGTATATGATAAACCATAGCTAATTAGGCATTTCTTCCAATTTCTGAAAAAACGTGTGTTTACGCACTCGTTACAATATGCTACACAAAATCATTTTTGATGAAATCTTAAACATAAATAGAATTTTTCTGCAGATTATAAATATGTAATTTTTCTCTTTTTTTTTTAATTTTTATTGTGTCCTAACTCTTTAACTCAAAAAACACATTGTTAGTATTTTTTTCATAACTTTTTCGACTCTTGATCAGTTAAAAGAAAATTTTTATGGTGCACTACAATACATTGACCTCTACATTCTATAAAAAAACTCATTTAATGATTATTGCATTAAGACCTTCAAAGGATATACCCACAAAAGACGTACCATTTTTGAGGAATGATCACTTAGATAATTGTAAAAAAAATAATCATTTTATTTTTTTAAATAGTGTTGCACTAATGCTATATGTTCTCTAAATTCCTGCAATTTTTTGTATCCTGAAATGATCACTTAGGACCTTAAAGGTTGCACCCACAAAAACATATACCTTATCATTTGCCTAAAAAATAAAAAAGTGATTGTTAGAAAAAAAGAAACTTGACATAGTTATGAAAATTTTCAATACATAAAACTTATATATTCTTAAACATGATTCAATTTCCTATATTTCATATTTTTTATTCAAAGCAATATATTTTGTGTAAGTATCTCAAAAAATCCAAGTAAGTTGAGGGATGCCTGATTTTTCAGTTTTATATTGCATCTAACGTACCAAAAGTGACCCTCATTAGCTTGCACTCACCCTTTATTCTCTTCAATATTAGGTTTCTATGTTTTGGTAGATGTATCCCTTGACAATGGTGAAGCACACTTAAAAAAAGAATCAGATTGAACGCACTCAATCTCCTAGATCACTTGATAGGGATAAGGAATAACATTATTTATGATATAAAAAAAATGAAATATGTGATATGATATGCATTAAAAGTACTAAATCACATGAATGGATAAGGAATAACATTGTTTATGACATCAAAAAAATAAATATGTGATAACTGTATGTAATGAATGTAGAGAGCACCATATTGTAGAACAAAAATTCAAAAATCTATTGAAAATGAATTTCCTTGTAGTTGTAAGCATCATGGTTTGTTTTATACCAGCTTAGATCCAAATTCTAGGCTCTATCAAGCGTGGAGAGGGATCAAATCTATCGATCTAGGATTGAAAATGGTTTTAAAGCCATGCTTTTAACACATGCTTTTAAAACCATGGGTTGTTGAGGAGGTTTAGGAGGGCTTTGCACATGGTTTTAAAACCGTGTGCAAGGCCAACATTTTTTTGCGGATAATTAAATGTTTTATTTTTTTATTCTTTTGTTAGGTAGGAACATTACAACATCTCCCCGTATTGGGTTGTTTTTCTAGCGGATTTTTTTTTGGTAGATGATTATATTTTTTATTTTTTATTGTTTTGTTATGCAGAACATTACAATATCTCCCCCATATTGGGTTTTTTTTATGGCGACATTTACTTTGACAGATAGTTAATTTTATTTTTTTTTTTATTTTGTTAGGAACCAACATTACAACATATCCCCCATACTGGATTGTAGAGCGCCTCTCGATGCAATTATTGGAAGAACAATTCTTATTGATGTATATTTCTCATAATATTTTTATTATTGATATATTTTTTATGTTCTACATTTGAAAATGAATTTCCTTGTAGTTGTAAGCATCAAAGTTTGGTTGATATCATTGGAAGAACAATTCTTATTGATGTATATTTCTCATAATATTTTTATAATTGATATATTGTTTATGTTCTACATTGACCTAACCATGATGTTTTCATTGCGAAAACCTCTTATGTTTTGGAAGTATCATCTTAGACATAACCTTCCTACAAACTAGGACCATGCATCTTTTACAAATGCAATTCTAAGCTTGCATAATAGATTTAGGTTGGAAAGCATGCACACTAGAGTTATAAATGTCATTCAAGAAACAATAGCAAAAAAAATTGTGGGTGATATTAATGTTATTTCCAATTTGGTTGATAATTTACAACTTCTCATTAGTAGCATTAGCTCTTCTTTCCATCATCCATCTTGCCAACAAAACCTATTGCAACCAATAGAATCAATGATCCTAGAAACTATGTCACTTAGAACAACTAAGCTATCCCAACCATTATTCATATGGTATGTGGAACATATGAAATGACTTAGTATATGTTACTTAAACTATTTTTCAATTTCAAGCTATTTATAGAAAACTAATCAATCCATTTGACACATAGATATGAACGTGCAAATTCAACCAACAACACGTATTCAAAGTTTTCGAAATCATTGTCGTGCTACAAGTCAACTAAGACTATCAAATTCATAAAAGAATGTAAATGTTATATGTATATTCTTTTCATATTATTGTTGCTTTCACTTTTCATTCTAACAAAAAAAAACATTAAAAAGTAGTTTTTTAATCCCTAAAACAACATCCAATGTAGTTCATTTACAGAGAAGGAAATGGGAAAGGTTGAGTCCAATACTCTCTTCCATATACACCTCCCATTCATATAAACTTACCATTCAAAATTGATTTTCACCATTTTGACAAAAGCATGATTACATATCATAAAACTTTTCCATCTAATATCCATAACTTGTCAATTGTCCAAATGTGTTATGTTTTCCAACTTAAATGGTCTCTTATGTTATCTTATCTTCAAATCAATTTTGTTAGAGAACTTAAATGGTCTCTTTGTATAATATGCAAGGTAGATAAAAGGTTCTCATCGTATTTCTCACTAGATTAACATGGATCCTAGTAAACAACTACATGTTTTTAAAGTATACATGTTTTAAAAGTATTCACCCAAGTTAAAGAGATTATAATAGATTGAGTGAGTGTAATATTGGTAAGCGGCACACATTTGTTGTGGACAATACAAGTATATTGGCCACATTATTATATTCCCACACGGTATTTCTATGATTAAAAATATTTCGATGATGTCTCGGAGATCGAGATGAGGGGTCATACTACATATTATGACTCATATGTAAAGGATCACAAGTTTTGAATGCATTGCAATATAATATTGAAATCGATACATATTATAGGGATGTTGTTATTAAAATGGATTCAATTGTTGATCTTCTTGAAATCACAACATATGTCTCCATTATTCTTGACTTTTTTCATTGTGATATTAAAGAAACATATAAAACTGATGCAAACATTGAAGGGTTTGACAATGACCTTTTGCAGGCTAATCCTTCTTCTTTTGTTGCTCAACAAACAAATGCACATAAAGAACTGGATTAAATAAGAGCATTTGTTCAAATTGACTAGTCAAACATTGGTTTCTACCCAATAATGAATAGTCAAACATTGGTTTGTACCCCATTGATGAATATAATACAAAAGAATAATTTGGATTAAAAAAGAGCATTTGTTCAAATTGACTAGTCAAACATTGGTATCTACACCAATAATGAATAGTCAAACATTGGTTTGTACCCCATTGATGAATATAATACAAAAAGGATAATTTTAATTTGTTTATGACATTCTCCATATTGTTACTCACTTTTTCTATTGACTAGTTGCAACCATGAGTTTAGACATTCAACTACATGAATATGAATTACGTTTGCTGAGATATATTGATGTAAGATTTGGAATTCGGCCATGATTTTGATATTTCATGTTGAACATGTTATGCACCATAATAGCCAATCAACTGTTGCGGTCTTTGTACAAAAGTGTATACATGATAATTCACCTACCACAATTAATTGAACACTTGCATCAAGAATTTATCCAATTAATGCTGGATGATAAGTTGGTTGAGAATCTAATGCATTTCAACTCTTGTATTACAAGTTCAAATTGAAAAAATTGTAATAGTAAATTCATTGGCATGATTACTCAATTGGATCATCCCACATTGTTCTTCGCTTTGAGTGTAGCTAACACAAAGCGACCCGAATTATATAAATTGATCCAATGGATTTAGGTTGATTTCTCAATTATTGAGAGCAAATTTTCTTAGTAAGTTTGTTGGTTTTTTATCCATTTTGAGTGTACCATACAATTGTAACCTTTTCATATATGGAGGTTTCCTTGTTCTATTAAAGAAAGGATGTTTTGATGGTCTAAATCATCTGTGTATTGTATTTTTCTTATGTTGTTCATTTTCATCTATATGTGTGATTATTGCATGTTCATAAATATTCATTTATGTCATTAAATAAGTTCATATTTTATTTTATTAACTAAATAGAAGCATAGGATAACAATCACCTAGGGTCTAACTGAATGGGTTCCCACCTTAATGGGTAACATTTGTCTAGGGATTTTGTGCTCTAGAAAACCTTCCCTCTTGGCAAAGATTATGGGATGACTATATCCAAGAGGAAACTTGGATGGAATCAAAGGCCAACAAGCAGGGAGGTGATAGTTCCCATGTCCTCATTGGTCAAACAAAGAGGGGTAGAGGTAAAGGACCCAATAAGAGTAAGGTGAAGAGTGTGGAGTTTGCCTCATAGCCAGGGAAGAGGGACTTGAGTAAAATCAAGTGCTTCATATTTCATAAGAACAACCATTTGCATCATAGTGTTTGGAGAAGAACATGGGTAAAGGGAAGAATCAACACTAGATATCAGCCTCAAGTGAAACCTAGATAAAGGAGTTTTCTTCCAAGTTCAAGAAGTATTTATCGATTGTATCTTACCTCTCTTCTAGCACAATTCCAAAGAACGCATAGTATGTGGACAGTGGAGCATCAAGGAATATGATATCATCCCGAGAACTATTCTCAAGTATAACAAATCACATCTTAGGAATTCAAGTCAATCTCGGTGATTATGCCAAGTATCCAATAGCAAGAATTGGTGCCATTCCTTTCTAGCTACAATTAGGTAACACTTTGTACTTTGATGATGTGTTGTTTGTGTTGGAGACATTTACCATCATACACACTCTTTTGGTCAAATTGGCCTAGTTAAACCACTATCCTAAGTTTGATTGACATCATTGGAGCATTAATTGCTATCATTCAGTCACACCCACGCCTACCTACAGTCAAGGAGGCTAACTTAGCCTTCTCCTATAGTCAAGGAGGCTAACTGGAGCACTCCAAGGGTGATCTGAGTGATATTAATGCACCTAATTGCTAACTAGTGGTTACAATTAGTTCAACCAGTCAGTTAGGGCGCCTCCTCTCATTAAATATATTATTTAGTGATTATTTATTATTATTTAATGGTCTGGAGTCAACAGAGTGCCTCCACCAACTTCTGATGGTCAGTTCAGCTTCAGTTAACTTCATCGGGGATCATTGAAGTCATGGAGCACTAGCACTTGATGGTTGGCTTGCTATGACATGTGTTTGATCTCCTTCAGTTGAGATTCAGTCATTTATTGCACATCGACTTCAGTTAGGGTTTGGTGAGTCAATTAGGGTTTTGGTCAAGTGGTTAACTGAGTGTGAACCAATGGTTGAGAGTTAGTTAAGCTAGACTCACTCACTGAATTCGAATTGTCTCCTTGGGTATTCGAATTCTTCATGGATTCAAGCTATTGCTTGCCATTGTTATTGTAACCATTCATTGTTTATTAAATATATAGAAAGGAAACCAATTCCGGTCCCAATTAACACCATTTCATGAGTATTTGTTGATTATTCTTTCATGAGATTGATTCTTAGTTCCTAGATCATGTGCAAGAATTAATATGGTATTGGAGCATACGGCGAGACGAAGATCTATCTCTCAAAAACAAGCTTTTTTGACAGATTTCTCCCTGAAATTTGAGCAATAGCTCAAAAATCCAGCACTGCACCAGAAGCCAAGGCTTACCACTCAATACCCCAAGTAAAGAACTTGTTGATCAAGCTTGCTTGATTGACTATGCTGGGTGTGATGAAATCCTAAAATGTGCTGGTTGTCTGACCTTACGGTGCCCTTTTTGTTTTGATTTGCAGGTCTTAATAGGTACAACTTTGAATGGACTCATCAATCCCTCTTCTCACCCCATTCACAAGCTATTTGGAATGGAAGTTGAAGATGATTGCATCTCTCAAGAGACGAGGTCTCTATGAGGTGTCTATTGGACTTGGAAAAGATTCTTATGAGAATGAGAATGACTGGCTAAATGATAGTGATATACATTTTGGAGCAATATGTCTAGCCCTTTCTCCTAGCCTGTACTACCTTATTCTTGGTTTTGCTGAATACCGAAAGGAAGTCTGGACAATATTGGACAGAACCTTTGGCAAGCACAATGAGGATCATAATAGTACTTTGGAGATCACAACCAGCACCACAAGAGTTCTTCACTCAAAATACTCAGCCTCTACTCTCTCTGACGAAGTTGTTCAAGATGAAGATGACGCAGAATCTTCTACACATTCAATTCGAATTGAAGAAAGTCCCCATGCAGTCACTCCTTCTCCTGATGCTCCGGAAGTTCATGAGATCTCTGATATCTCATCTTCTCATATTTCAGAAACAGAAGAAGACATTCAAATCTATGATATTGAAGAAAAATACGGCTGCACTTCCATGCAAACATTCACCGGTGATTTTCCTTTGAATTCTGTGCAAAATTTACCAGTAATTGCTTCCAAAAGTGAAGAGAAATTTGATTTTTCTTCCTCTAATGTTGCTACTGGTGTGCAAATATGTAAAAACTTGGATATTTTGGAAGAAATATCATATTATAAGAGTGACACATTCGCTCCCCATGATCTAGATCTTCTAGCAAAATCGCGGCAGGATTGCATGCACCAAAATTCAGAATTTTGAAGAAGAAGAAAATTGTGCATCTACCGTCTCGGTTGACCATAATTTTGGATCTGATATGAACCTTATTGAATCTGATATGATCTTATTTGGAACTGATCTGATATTTCTTCGTTCAAAATTTCAGATTCATAAACCTTCAGTACTGTTTGTAGCTGTTCTCATCAACGGTGTGAAGAAACAAGTACCGCAAGTCTCCTACAAAACTGCTGCTGGGGATTTGATTTCATTTCACAGTTTTGGATCTGTTGTGAACTTATTTAGATCTAATTTACTTTCTCATATGATATTATTTGGTTCATATTTTAAAATCCAAGAGATTTCATTCATGCTTGTAGCTGCTCTCACAAATTCCGGTGTGAGAAATCAAGTACCACAATTCTTCTTCAAATTTGCTTATGGGGATTTGGTGTTAGTTTCCTCTTATGAGGTTGATGATATTTTATTTTGTGAATCATTAGATATTTATGAAGCTATATCAGATTATGGAGCTCAATCATTCGTTCTCCAGAGTCCCAGGGATTCTCTACCTTTGGTCACAAGCTCATCTCCTCACAGAAATAGTAAAGAGGAAGACATTATGCATCCGCTTGGACACTTGCTCCTAAACATTGGGGATGATTTTCCCACTCATGGTTTTCTGTTCAAATCTGCAAGATATCAGTTTCTTGAGTGTTCCACAGATGGCTCAAATCCTCAAGAACCTTTGCTCTCTCTTCAGATGATTTCAGCTACTCTACATGGGTCCAGTTTTCACCGTGTAGTTGTTTATATTTCTGATTCAGTTGAGTGCATTGTTCTTCTTCCAAAGTGGAAGATTCCTCCAGACATATTCATTTAGTTTGGATTCAGAGGTTCACATCCACAGTCTCAGCATGCTGCTGCATAGAAGAACCAATTCTTGATTTACTGCTTAGTTTGAGGGGGGGTATTTTTTCCATGAGGTTTTCCCCGTTTCCTTGGTTATATTAAGCAGTTACTTTATTGTACAGGGTGACCTATGGCCTTAGTTGCTGGGGCCCTAGAATTTTATGCATCTATGTTTTCTAACTCTTCCTGAGTATAGCTTAAGGGGGTTGTTGGAGACATTTACCATCATACACACTCTTTTGGTCAAATTGGCCTAGTTAAACCACTATCCTAAGTTTAATTGACATTAGTGGAGCATTAATTGCCATCATCTAGTCACACCCACGCCTACCTACAGTCAAGGAGGCTAACTTAGCCTTCTCCTACAATCAAGGAGGCTAACTGGAGCACTCCAAGGGTGATCTGAGTGATATTAATGCACCTAATTGCTAACTGGTGGTTACAATTAGTTCAACTAGTCAGTTAAGGTGCCTCCTCTCATTAAATATATTATTTAATGATCTGGAGTCAACAGGGCACCTCCACCAACTTCTAATGGTTAGTTCAACTTTAGTTAACCTCATCGGGGTTCATTGAAGTCATGGAGCACTAGCACTTGATGGTTGGCTTGCTATGACATGTGTTTGATATCCTTCAGTTGAGATTCAGACATTTATTGCACTCCAAATTCAGTTAGGGTTTGGTGAGTCAATTAGGGTTTTGGTCAAGTGGTTAACTGAGTGTGAACCAATTGTTGATAGTTAGTTAAGCTAGACTCACTCAATGAATTCGAATTGTCTCCTTAGGTATTCAAATTCTTCATGGATTCAAGCTATTGCTTGACATTGTTATTGTAACCATTCATTGTTTATTAAATATACAGAAAGGAAACCAATTCCAGTCCCGATTAACACCATTTCATGAGTATTTGTTGATTATTCTTTCATGAGATTGATTCTTAGTTCCTAGATCATGTGCAAGAATTAATATGGTATCAGATCATACGGCGGGACGAAGATCTATCTCTCAAAAACAAGCTTTTTTGACAGATTTCTCCATGAAATTTGAGCAATAGCTCAAAAATCCAGCACTGCACCAGAAGCCAAGGCTTACCACTCAATACCACAAGTAAAGAACTTGTTGATCAAGCTTGCTTGATTGACTATGCTGGGTGTGATAAAAGCCTAAAATGTGCAGGATTTCCGACCTTATGGTGCCCTTTTTGTTTTGATTTGCAGGTCTTAACAGGTACAAATTCGAATGGACTCATCAATCCCTCTTCTCACCCCATTCACAAGCTATTTGGAATGGAAGTTGAAGATGATTGCATCTCTGAAGAGACGAGGTCTCTATGAGGTGTCTATTGGACTTGGAAAAGAGTCTTATGAGAATGAGAATGACTGGCTAAATGACGATGATAGAGCTTTTGGAGCAATATGTCTGGCCCTTTCTCCTAGCTTGTACTACCTTATTCTTGGTTCTGCTGAATACCGAAAGGAAGCCTGGACAATATTGGACATAACCTTTGGCAAGCACAATGAGGATAATAATAGTACTTTGGAGATCATAGCCATCACCGCAAGAATTCTTCACTCAAAATACTCAGCCTCTACTCTCTCTGACGAAGTTGTTCAAGATGAAGATAAAGCAGAATCTTCTACACATTCAATTCAAATTGAAGAAAGTCCCCATGCAGTGACTCCTTCTCCTGATGCTCCAGAAGTTCATGAGATATCTGATATCTCATCTTCTCATATTGCAGAAATAGAAGAATACATTCAAATCTATGATATTGAAGAAAAATACTGCTGCACTTTCATGCAAACATTCACCGGTGATTTTCCTTTGAATTCTGTGCAAAATTTACCAATAATTACTTCCGAAAGTGAAGAGAAATTTGATTTTTCTTCCTCTAATGTTGCTGCTGGTGTGCAAATATGTAAAAACTTGGATATTTTGGAAGAAATATCAGATTATAAGAGTGACACATTCCCTCCCCATGATCTAGATCTTCCAGCAAAATCGCAGCAGGATTGCATGCACCAAAATTCAGAATTTTGAAGAAGAAGAAAACTGTGCATCTACCGTCTCGGTTGACCATAATTTTGGATCTGATATGAACCTTATTGGATCTGATATGATATTATTTGGATCTGATCTAATATTTCTTGGTTCAAAATTTCAGATTCATAAACCTTCAGTACTACTTGTAGCTGTTCTCATCAACGGTGTGAAGAAACAAGTACTGCAAGTCTCCTACAAAACTGCTGCTGGGGATTTGATTTCATTTCACAGTTTTGGATCTGTTGTGAACTTATTTAGATCTGATTTACATTCTGATCTGATATTATTTGGTTCATATTTTAAAATCCAAGAGCTTTCATTCATGCTTGTTGCTGCTCTCACCAATTCCGGTGTGAAAAATCAAGTACTGCAATTCTTCTTCAAATTTGCTTATGGGGACTTGGTGTTAGTTTCCTCTTATGAGGTTTCTGATATTTTATTTTGTGAATCATTAGATATTTATGAAGCTATATCAGATTATGGAGCTCAATCATTCGCTCTCCAGATTCCCAGGGATTCTCTACCTTTGGTCACAAGCTCATCTCCTCACAGAACTAGTAAAGAGGAAGACATTATGCATCCGCTTGGACACTTGATCCTAAACATTGGGGATGATTTTACCACTCATGGTTTTCTATTCAAAGCTGCAACATGTCAGTTTCTTGAGTGTTCCACACATGGCTCAAATCCTCAAGAACCTTTGCTCTCTCTTCAGATGATTTTAGCTACTCTACATGGGGCCAGTTTTCACCGTGCAGCTGTTTATATTTCTGATTCAGTTGAGTGCATTGTTCTTCTTCCAAAGTGGAGGATTCCTCCAAAAATATTCATTTAGTTTGGATTCATAGGTTCACATGCGCAGTCTCAGGATGCTGCTGCACAGAAGAACCAATTCTTGATTTACTGCTTAGTTTGAGGGGGGGTATTTTTCCCATGAGGTTTTCCCTGTTTCCTTGGTTATATTAAGCAGTTACTTTATTGTACAGGGTGACCTATGGCCTTAGTTTCTAGGGCCCTCGCATTTTATGCATCTATGTTTTCTAACTCTTCTTGAGTATAGCTTAAGGGGGGGTGTTGGAGACATTTACCATCATACACACTCTTTTGGTCAAATTGGCCTAGTTAAACCACTATCCTAAGTTTAATTGACATCAATGGAGCATTAATTGCCATCATCCAGTCACACCCACGCCTACCTATAGTCAAGGAGGCTAACTTAGCCTTCTCCTACAGTCAAGGAGGCTAACTGGAGCACTCCAAGGGTGATCTGAGTGATATTAATGCACCTAATTGCTAATTGGTGGTTACAATTAGTTCAACCAATCATTTAGGGCACATCCTCTCATTAAATATATTATTTAATGATTATTTATTATTATTTAATGGTCTGGAGTCAACAGGGCGCCTCCACCAACTTCTGATGGTCAGTTCAGCTTCAGTTAACTTCATCGGGGTTCATTGAAGTCATGGAGCACTAGCACTTGATGGTTGGCTTGCTATGACATGTGTTTGATCCCCTTCAGTTGAGATTCAGTCATTTATTGCACTCCGACTTCAATTAGGGTTTGGTGAGTCAATTAGGGTTTTGGTCAAATGGTTAACTGAGTGTGAACCAATGGTTGATATTCAGTTAAGCTAGACTCACTCACTGAATTCGAATTGTCTCCTTAGGTATTCGAATTCTTCATGGATTCAAGCTATTGCTTGACATTGTTATTGTAACTATTCATTGTTTATTAAATATGCAGAAATGAAACCAATTCCGGTCCCGATTAATACCATTTCATGAGTATTTGTTGATTATTCTTTCATGAGATTGATTCTTAGTTCCTAGATCATGTGCAATAATTAATATGGTATCAGAGCATACGGCGAGACAGAGATCTATCTCTCAAAAACAAGTTTTTTTGACAGATTTCTCCCTGAAATTTGAGCAATAGCTCAAAAATCCAGCACTGCACCAGAAGCCAAGGCTTACCACTCAATACCCCAAGTAAAGAACTTGTTGATCAAGCTTGCTTGATTGACTATGCTGGGTGTGATGAAAGCCTAAAATGTGCAGGTTGTCCGACCTTACGGTGCCTTTTTGTTTTGATTTGCAGGTATTAACAAGTACAACTTCGAATGGACTCACCAATCCCTCTTCTCACCCCATTCACAAGCTATTCGGAATGGAAGTTGAAGATGGTTGCATCTCTGAAGAGACGAGGTCTCTATGAGGTGTCTATTGGACTTGGAAAAGAGTCTTATGAGAATGAGAATGACTGGCTAAATGACAGTGATAGAGCTTTTGGAGCAATATGTCTGGCCCTTTCTCCTAGCTTGTACTACCTTATTCTTAGTTCTGTTGAATATCGAAAGGAAGTCTGGACAATATTGGACAGAACCTTTGGCAAGCACAATGAGGATCATAATAGTACTTTGGAGATCACAGCTAGTGCCACAAGAGTTCTTCACTCAAAATACTCAGCCTCTACTCTCTCTGACGAAGTTGTTCAAGATGAAGATGAAGAGGAATCTTCTACACATTCAATTCGAATTGAAGAAAGTCCCCATGCAGTGACTCCTTCTCCTGATGCTCCAGAAGTTCATGAGATCTATGATATCTCATCTTCTCATATTGCAGAAATAGAAGAAGACATTCAAATCTATGATATTGAAGAAAAATGCTGCTGCACTTCCATGCAAACATTCACCGGTGATTTTCCTTTGAATTTTGTGCAAAATTTACCAGTAATTGCTTCCGAAAGTGAAGAGAAATTTGATTTTTCTTCCTCTAATGTTGTTGCTGGTGTGCAAATATGTAAAAACTTGGATATTTTGGAAGAAATATCAGATTATAAGAGTTACACATTCGCTCCCCATGATCTAGATGGTCCAAAAAAATCGCGGCAGGATTGCATGCACCAAAATTCAGAATTTTGAAGAAGAAGAAAACTGTGCATCTACCGTCTTGGTTGACCATAACTTTGGATATGATATGAACCTTATTGGATCTAATATGATATTATTTGGATCTGATATAATATTTCTTGGTTCAAAATTTCAGATTCATAAACCTTCAGTACTGCTTGTAGCTGTTCTCATCAACGGTGTGAAGAAACAAGTACCGCAAGTCTCCTACAAAACTGCTGCTGGGCATTTGATTTCATTTCACAGTTTTGGATCTATTGTGAACTTATTTAGATCTGATTTACATTCTGATCTGATATTATTTGGTTCATATTTTAAAATCCAAGAGCTTTCATTCATGCTTGTAGCTGCTCTCACCAATTCCGGTGTGAAAAATCAAGTACCGCAATTCTTCTTCAAATTTGCTTATGGGGATTTGGTGTTAGTTTCCTCTTATGAGGTTGATGATATTTTATTTTGTGAATCATTAGATATTTATGAAGCTATATAAGATTATGGAGCTCAATCATTCGCTCTCCAGAGTCCCAGGGATTATCTACCTTTGGTCACAAGCTCATCTCCTCACAGAACTAGTAAAGAGGAAGACATTATGCATCCGCTTGGACACTTGATCCTAAACATTGGGGCTGATTTTACCACTCATGGTTTGCTGTTCAAAGCTGCAACATATCCGTTTCTTGAGTGTTCCACACATGGCTCAAATTGTCAAGAACCTTTGTTCTCTCTTCAGATGATTTTAGCTACTCTACATGGGTCCAGTTTTCACCGTGCAGCTATTTATATTTCTGATTTAGTTGAGTGCATTGTTCTTCTTCCAAAGTGGAAGATTCCTCCAGACATATTCATTTAGTTTGGATTCAGAAGTTCACATGCATAGTCTCAGGATGCTGCTGCATAGAAGAACCAATTCTTGATTTACTGCTTAGTTTGAGGGGGGGGGTATTTTTCCCATGAGGTTTTCCCCGTTTCCTTGGTTATATTAATTAGTTACTTTATTGTACAGGGTGACCTATGGCCTTAGTTTCTGGGGCCCTAGCATTTTATGCATCTATGTTTTCTAACTCTTCCTGAGTATAGCTTAAGGGGGGGTGTTGGAGACATTTACTATCATACACACTCTTTTGGTCAAATTGGCCTAGTTAAAACACTATCCTAAGTTTAATTGACATCACTGGAGCATTAATTGCCATCATCCAGTCACACCCACGCCTACCTACAGTTAAGGAGGCTAACTTAGCCTTCTCCTATAGTCAAGGAGGCTAACTGGAGCACTCCAAGGGTTATTTGAGTGATATTAATGCACCTAATTGCTAACTGGTAGTTACAATCAATTCAACCAGTCAGTTAGGGCGCCTCCTCTCATTAAATATATTATTTAATGATTATTTATTATTATTTAATGATCTGGAGTCAACAGGGCGCCTCCACCAACTTCTGATGGTTAGTTCAGCTTCAGTTAACTTCATCGGGGTTCATTGAAGTCATGGAGCACTAGCACTTGATGGTTGGCTTGCTATGACATGTGTTTGATCTCCTTCAGTTGAGATTTAGTCATTTATTGCACTCCGACTTCAGTTAGGGTTTGGTGAGTCAATTAGGGTTTTGGTCAAGTGGTTAACTGAGTGTGAACCAATGGTTGAGAGTCAGTTAAGCTAGACTCACTCACTAAATTCAAATTGTCTCCTTAAGTATTCGAATTCTTCATGGATTCAAGCTATTGCTTGACATTGTTATTGTAACCATTCATTGTTTATTAAATATACAGAAAGGAAACCAATTCCGGTCCCGATTAACACCATTTCATGAGTATTTGTTGATTATTCTTTCATGAGATTGATTCTTAGTTCCTAGATCATGTGCAAGAATTAATAGTTTGTTCCAGGTTTTAAGAAGAATTTGCTTAAATTAGTTTTAGTCATGGAATATAAGAGCTATGTAATAGAGTTCAAGAACTAGCAAATTCTCATAAGATCAAAGGAGTTTACCCCAAGATCCACTCAGGTGATTAGGGATAGATAATGAAACTTATACAAGCTATAAGATGAGCCTATTTGAGCACTAGTACATAACACAAACAACTTGTGCAAGTTATGGAACAAGAGGATTGGGAACCTACATCATTGAGCAGTGCCTATATTAAGGGAGATTATCATAGGTCTTCTAGAGTTCAACATTCAGCAGTAGGGTGTGAACATAGGATGTGTGCTTACAAGAATTCCAAGGCTATTTTCCCAAGGAGCACATATTTAATTGGGCCCCAACCAATCCCTCTAGATTTTGTAAACATTTAGGGCTCCCCTATTCAAACTTCGAAAAATACTTCCTTTTCTTTACTCTCAATTTGTTTGATTAATCTGAAAGGATGATTTGATGCTTTTCTTTTTTCGATGCTTGATTTGTTGCCTAGTGATTCTATTCCTTATTTTTCATGCGATGATTATTTAGTGATTTTGACATTTTCTTCCCAATTCATATTGATATTGTCCAACTTGATTCTATGCCTCAAATTGAATTGACATGATTTTGCAATGAATCTAGCCAAATTGCAATTTTATTATATACATTAATTTTTCAGCCTTTTTGGAGAACTGAGATTAATTAATTGAATGCATAATTTTGTTGATTTTGATTTGCACATAGAAAGATTGCATGCCAATAGATTAAAGCGAGCTGCCGGTTTTAAATTTGAGCTAAGTATTAATTTCTTGTGAGCATGAAACTTTCATTAAAAAAAAATTACATTATGTTCGTAATTTTTATGCTTTTAGACACTATCAAACCATTCGATTCTAGCATATTTTATTTGATTTACTCTGCACCTTAAAATAATTTATTTGAAAGGATAAAAGGTGAAGGCATTTGATTTGAGACAAAACATTAATTTTTATTAGTTCTATTATGCTTGACATTTGGCCTCAAAAGAAATGTTTTTCATTAAACCATTTTTTCCCTACAAAACAACATTTAAAAAATTGTAATATATATATTAAAGTTTTTAAATTTTATGTATGTATAATTTAAATTATATATAATAATGATGATGATAATTAACTTCCACTCCACTAAAACCAACTTATTATATATAATGTTAAATGTACACAATATAATTATAATACAAACTTATGTAATTATATATGATATGTTATTTAACTTTTATAAAGTGTATAAAATAAATAAATAAAACTTATGTTATTATATATTATTTAACTTTGATAAAGTATATAAAGTTTTTATTTATAAATAATAAAGTTATTTCTAATTTTTAAGAATATGTTTTTATATTTAAAAAGTGTATTCATAGTTTGTTTAAAAAAAAAGTTTAGTCAAACATAGAATTGTATATATTTAAACTATATATTTTGAATGAAGTGTTAATGAGTTTCGAAGAGAGGAAAGTGGGTGGCTGAAGTGTTAATGAATTTCGAAGAAAGGAAAGTGGGTGGCTGCCACGTTTCTTTCTTTCGGATGAAATATATATATATATTAATTAACTTTTTATTTATATATCTAGTAACTCATATATGTATCTATGTTTATAGTATTTTACTTAGAATTTGAATGTAAATGATTTTTAATGCTGCTTCTTTTTGGATTATTTAATGAGTAATATATGCAGTAAAGGTTACCAAAATTATGCTAAATTTTTTCTATCTCGTTTTGATCGACAAAAATAGGGAATCGTTGACGAGATTGGTCATTTCATTTAAAAATAGAAAGATCATTCGAGATTATAATTAGAATTAGAATTATAATTATAATTATAATCATGTAAAGGTTGATTTTAGGGTAGTTTTTTAAAATTATAAATAAATAATTATTAAAATATATATGATTAATAGTTGATACATGGATACATATTTATAAATGAAAGATAATTAAATGAATGTGAGAGATAATAAAAACTATAAAAATAAATGATGGTTGATAAATAGATAACTGGTAGTTGATGCATGAATGCATGAATAACTTATAATATACAAAGTGAAGTTAAGGTCATGTGATGAGAGAAGTGAAAAATGAATCATTTTTATCTTTATTGTTATTTCACCCTTTACAACAAGAGCCATGAGGTGGAAAATGTCCTTGAACTTTTACAATAAGATGTTTTGAAATTTAAAACAACTTTAAAATTTATGACTAGGTCAACTTGGCTTCATTTAAGTCTTTTGTCCTTTTATTATTGTAAGTTTAGGCTAATACACATAATGTTACAATCAATTTCATTGATTTTAGAATCACACTTGTTATACTAGTAAATGGAGTGAATTTGAAATATTGAAACATTCACTTATAGGTCTCTTTACCAACAATTAAAAGCACAAATACATTTCCCTTATAAAACTTGTTTTATATGAACTTTTCTATAAGAGTGCCTTATAAATGCATTATATGCTCTTATTTGGAGGATGGAGTGTGTATTACAAGTTTCTTTACTATTGTAATTTTTAAAATCTATTTTCTTATATTTTGAAAAATGAATATGGTTGTAGAATTTGATATTAACTTATTTGAATGAGAAATTTTTTCTTTAAATTTAATAGAATAATAATTAAAATGTAATTTTGAATTTTTTTTATATTTATATTTTACATAATTTGTTAAAAAAATATTTTAAGATTAAGTAGTCTACTTTTTAATTACATTTTTTTTCCAAAATTCATTTTAATTGTAAAAATAGATGTAGTACTTTCCAAAACTTTTATTACACTAAACTAATGCAATTCCGAAACTTTTATTACACTAAACTTATGCAATTAAGAACTTATCTTTACAATTCCAACAACATTACCAAATTAATTTTATGTAAAAAAAAAAATTTAAAAACCAACAACAAAAATGTCTTGAAATAAAAAACGGATCCCTAACAATTCCAACAACATTTACCAAAATAATTTCAAGTAAAAATAATTTGAAAACCAACAACAAAAATGTCATGTCCCTTACATAAGGATAAATAACTAAATTAATAATATTTGATAAAGATATGAGCCTCTAACTAATGAATTTTGTGATAATTTTTCCTTTAATTCAATTTATACTTCATTCTATTTAATTAAATTACATTAAAGGTGAACAAGCTAAATAATGATGGTGTCATATATACATTAAAGCTAAACATGGATAATACAGGTTATCCCTCAACAATCCTCTGCCCTAAAACCATTAAATATATTTACAGAACTAATGATGGTCATTAATGAGTATGCATAATAGGACCTTGTCACATCCCCGGTTTCGACCCCATATGCATGATGTATATAATGTAATTAATCATGGTGAGGAGCTCAAGGAAAAAGCCCCACCATCGATTTGGTTGTGTATGTTTCGGCAATGGGGATAATTGCTGGTGGTATACTGTGCTATGAGGCACATTGTAATTTGGCATCATGTAAACCCGCACATCAATTAAAATAAACCACAACCAGCTACGACAGTGCAACGTTGAATGAAAAGGGCATGGTTCCAAAGGATAAGGGGTGGGGATGTCAAAC
The DNA here is from genome assembly GCA_001517045.1 of Pseudotsuga menziesii. Classification (NCBI taxonomy): domain Eukaryota; kingdom Viridiplantae; phylum Streptophyta; class Pinopsida; order Pinales; family Pinaceae; genus Pseudotsuga; species Pseudotsuga menziesii. Next base: position 39,084 of record LPNX010295295.1, on the reverse strand, counting down.
CTTGGTTATGGGAAAAAAAAAACCATGTTTTATTGCCTTGTTGTTTTGCCACCTTTGTTGTTTGTCAACCTCTTTAATGCTTCAGCTGGTGGTTGAGGAGTTATGGCTGAGGGCATTTATTGCTGAAGTGGTGGTGGTTGTGGGAGGCTGTCAGCCTTACCCAATTTCCCACTCCACCCATGTCTTCCCATTCTTCTCCCTCACGCACTCATCCCTGGTCAGTTCACTCACTCACCACGATTTTGGGTCTGTTGGTTCCTCACGCACAGGTTTTGGACGAATTTGGTCTCACGGAGGCATTTTGTTCCTCTCCACGAGTGGCTGAGCACCCGCTGACTGCAAATTCACGTCCTCTCCACTGCTGTGCATCTCACGCAGAGGGATTCTTTCCCCGTTTTCCTCTCGCGCTCAGGAATTTCTGGGTTTTCCCACGTTGTTGGCTGCGTCTTTTTTTCCCTGATTTGGGACTGTTGCTTTCCCTGTGTTTTGTGGGCAGTGGTGTTAAATTTCGTTTTATGCCACTATGGGTTTCCAATTCACTGACTGAGTTCCTTGTTTGGAGCTGTGGAATGCTGCTATCCTCCATTGTGTGTTGTGGCTGCTGAAGCACCCTGGTGTGGGTTGCAGCTGAGTTGTTTTGGCCACGTTAGGGCCAAAACCAACTCTAAGCTGCTTAGCGGGCTGAGCTGTGTCTTCTTTTGGTTTGGGGTTGACACCCTGTTGTTTATGCCTTCTTCACAGGGCAGTGAATGAAGTTGTTTGGCTGCTGGTATGCAGTGGTTGAACCTTGGACTGTGCTGGTTTGGCTTGTCTGTTGAAAGCCTGTGAAACCCAGCAGTGTTGGTTTGGCTGTTATGTGTCCCCTTGGCTATGTCTAAGCCTACAATTGACCCTTATTCCGGAGGAATCATGCCCAGCTCGGGGGTGGCAGCATTGCTGAGAGATTGATGAGCAAGCTGGCCTATGGTTGGGTGGAACGTTGCAGCGACGTAGCTGGTTGCGGTTGAATTCTTCACCAAAAGATAAGCCTGCTGTCTATATTTCATCTCTGCAATTATATATTGATGTCAATTGATGAATTGTAATGAACATGTGGAATGCTGGTTATGAATATGGTTGCTTCCGCTGAATGTTGATTTATTATGCATCTGTGTGTGCCTATAAGTTTTAATTCCAGCATTGTTTTCTTTTAATTATTTTCATGGGTTGTTTGCCCGGCTGTGTTTGATGCGTTCGTCGCGTCCTCTTCCTGGTTGAGGGCTGGGGACGTGACAGACCTATTGCTTGTGAAAAGAAAAAACATAGTATAAGGACCTCGTGTAAACTCTTGGGAATGTGGGCATATATGTCCAAAGAAGCACGACCAAGCATTGTCGTAACATTTGACATCACAACAACAAATCTTTTCAAAAATTCAGCAACACCGTAGCAATGATTCAAACCTTGGACCTCGGTAATATAAGCTTAAAAACCAAACCCTAATTTAGAAACAAAAATCCTGGTACTAAAAGTTGATGAAATTCACCACCTGAACACCCTAAAATGATTTTCTTCTCGAATGTATTTATACAATAAAAAAAATGCAATTTAAACAATAAAAATGATCATTTTAACAAAAATCACATTGCCCACAAAAAAATGCAAATGGGTTACTCCATATTTGATATATAGATAATGAGCTTTTCATCAATTAATTTAGAAGCTTTGTCAATAGATTGTGAATTCCATTTGCCCAATGGCTTCTTCAAAAGAAATGTTATATTCGCAATAACTCTATCTCTATAGTAATTACATGTGGGTTTGAATAAAATTATAATAATTAGAGTTATAATACTATAAAATTATAATATCTGTAACGTCCCTGACCCTCCAACCGGTGAAGAGGACGCTACCATATACTAAACGCTTGGGTAATTAGCCCAATGAACATGTACATACATATAAAAACTGAAATAAAATGCTTGGAAGTAAAAACATGAAGAGATGCATAATGGTTTAACATACAACATAAGCAAAATCATACATTCCAGCGTTCAACATGTTCATCATAATTCAATAAACATCAAATAATTGTAGAGATGAAGATAGTCAAGAATACTTATCTTATCGAGAACTCATCTGGCAACCAGCTACGTCGCTACAACGTTCCACCCAACCATAGGCCAGCGTGCTCCTTAATCTCTCAACAACGCTGCCACCCTCGAGCTGGGCATGATTTCCCCAAGGAATAAGGAACAAGCATGCTTACACATAGCTAAGGATACACAAATCAGCCAAGCCAACACAACAGGGTTTATCAGGCCATCAAGGAGCTGGGAAAAGTTGAATGCCAAGCTGGTGAGATCATTGAAGAGCTAAGGAAACCTACACCAGAACTAGCCTGACTTCTAAGACACCCACACACACCCAACACCAAGAAATCAGTCCCTTTTCTGCTACGCAGTCCCTCAAGCCCTGACCTCCCTTCCAGTGCTATTCAGGGGTTGTGGAGAAGAAATATAGCCCTCTAGCTCTGTCTGTGTGGTTCCCCAAACACCCAAGGTTTATCAAGCAAACCAAGTCTTCCTCCCACTCCAGCACAATCCGAAGATCGACCATTGCATACACGCAACAAAACAGGGTATTCACAGCTTGACAGGGAAAATCAATCCCTGAGTCGTTCTTGGCCCTATCGTGGCCAAAACAACTCCATAATAACCACAACAAATCCAAAATGTAAATGAACCCACAGCCAATGAAAAACATGGGGAAGACAATGCCCCCTGTCTCAACAATGAAGCACGGGGAAAGTAGAGCCCGGAGTTGGAAAAGAAAACATACTCTCCGCATGGGTAGGAGGAAAAAACGTATGCACAGACCACAAATTGGTATGGGAACACATACACACAACAGAAAATCATGAATGGCCCTTCACAGGGAAATCGTGGGTGATAGAACACGGCTCCCCAGCTCATTGCGTGAGTAAAACCAAGAAACATCCGGTGTGTGAGGAGAACAGAACGTCTCTGAGTGAGGATGCGCAAAAACAATGAAGAATGGGTTAGTGGTTTTCCTTCCCACGAGAAGATGGAGAGGCTGCTGGTGGAGTGTGCATGTGGGCAAGGACTGACAGTCCTACCACCCACCACTACCCAGTAATAACTACCACCAACTAACAACATAAGTTTTAAATGGGTGGTTGACACATTGATTTTTCCCCATAGGCTCAAAGTTTGATAATTCCCCCTCCTTATCCTTAGGAAAATCATGCCCTTTTCATTATCATTGCACCGTTGTAGCTGGTTGTAGGTTCATTTTAATTAAAGTGCATATTTACATGATGCCACAACTATAATGTGCCAGATAGCACGATATACCATCAACAAAGATCCCAATCGCTGAAACATAACACAACCAAATCGATGGTGGGGATTTTGCCTTTAGCTCCACACCATGATTAATTTCAATATATACATAATGTACATTTAATGCAAACGGGGTCAAAATCGGGGCTTTACATTCCCCTCTCCCTTGGAATAACACCGTCCTCAGTGTTCCAATACTTAGGAATACATATACAATTAACACATCCAAAATTTCAAATTTGTGTAGATCTATCTTTCGTTCAATTATTTACTTTGAACTTTCAGGACCAAGCCCCTTAGCTTCCACGAGCTTCTCCTGCTGGTTCTCAGCTTTCGGCTCATCCCCAAGAGGCTAGGAAATTTTTTGTATCTTGAGAATCTCTCCAAGATTCTCTTGGGTCTTGGAAATTGTTTGGAGGAGACTTCCAGCCAAGTCCAACAGCCTTTGGTCTGCTGCCATGATCAATGTGCACAACTAGATTTCACTTTTCTCACCTGTGAAATGCATCATTGTAATTCTGTTAGACCAAGCATAATATAGGCCTTAAAATCAGTCAATTAATTGTCCAAGTGGCATGTTAGTCCAAGTCTTATCAAGGAGGTTTTCATACTTTTCATGCCTTCCCAACAGGCACATGAGCTCATTCATGTCCATTCCTAGGCAGGGAATTAATTATTCTAGCATTCACAATTTATTTTAAGCAAATAAACACATTCTATTTTCAGCCATACATGCATTCAACATTATTCTATTTTCATAATGCATAAGTATATCAAAAAAAAGGAAAGAGAGAGCAGCAAGATTTTTTCCCCTCTTTGTCTTGTTCCATTCTGGAACCCACACCACCACTGTGGCTTTCATGCTTTTAGCCTCTTTCACTTCACCGTGAATGCTGGACCAACCCTTCTTGGCCATGACACTTAGTGTCTCTAGTCTATTCCATACCTCTCAACCATGGAGTCTCTCCACATGGTTTGTCTGCAACTCTCGGATGCTAGGACCTTCACAGTCCCACTAGCACCTTTTTCATTACTGCTCATTTTGAGCGCTTCAGGACAGTCACATTTCCACATGCACCCCTAGGATGCCCTCATAGTCCTCGCTCCCAGCGATACCTATATTCAAACATTGAATAGATTCACATGTTTAGCTTATTCTCATCGGTTTGTCTCTAAACAAGAGTTAGAAGATTATAGCCAAACCATATACACAAGTATATTCATAAGCAAGAAGTTGCAAGATAATCCAATACTTATCTGTATTATGGGTTTCCTCTCTGGTCCACAGGGTCCTGATTCGCTCTGCAAGTCTTGGGATTTCCTATGGACTTGGATGTTAGTTCAGCACACAGGCTGCTCCACAACATCAAATAATTAATGTTCAGCCAGTACACCTTCACGCCGATTGGGCTTGGAACTTTACCATGACCATTTCCAGGTCCAGGATCTACTATGGATCCCCAGGCATATAACAACCCAACATACACTTATATCAACAATAATACATACACTTATATCAACAATACACTTATACCAACATACACTTATATCAACAATAACCCTTTCTCTTTAGTGTGCAACACCAAACTGCATCTGTTTAGCTTGCCAACACAAGCAATATAAACAAACTCATCAGCGTTATTACTCTAAAATTGTAATCATATTTCATATCATTCGCTATCAAGTATTGAGACACCAGGAGTGCGTCCACTCCCTAGGGTGTAGTCAATATTGAAAACCCTTTCATGACTCGACATCAAGAAAGTGTGCACCCCTTTCTGATGTGAGCCATGTAGGCCCTATTCATACTCAAGCAATCTGTCATAATGGAAATAAAATCAAAACATGCTCTGCATATTGAATTTAACAATTTGACATGCATATTCTTAGCTAGGGTCACAAAACACTTATCCATTTGCAGATGCAATATTCCTTCATTAAAGAGGAATGGGGGCTCCCTTCTCTGAGTTGACAGTCCCTCAGTTTTCCATCCCAACTCCTTTTTACATTCCATATCCCACACATGTCTTATCGACATAATCTATACCATATCACTCATGTTGCTTACCAAACATGTAGTGCAGATGGGACACTTCCAAAATGTCTAATGGAGTTTCACCCGAAACCCATTTCCAAGATATGGGAAACCTCCCCATGAATTTTGGCTCCTACAGGCCATCACACATGGTCTTCCTGCAATGTGTACCCCTGGCACATTCACCAAGTAGCCAAACAGTCAATCATTATCTACTAATACAATCCAAATTTTATTGTTCCATAACCAAGAAATGGCATTAGTAATTAAATTCAATATTAATTTGCAACTCTATATACTATAGAAATTGATTTGCTTAGCAATGAGGTGATCCTCATTTATTGGTCTCTTGTAAGCAGCAGCACTATGCCCATTATAATTTTATTCTTACTAGCATAACATGAACATCCACTTACAACACGTCCTCCTGACACAATTCTATGCAAGCCAATAGTGATTAGTAGTTGTCAGCAATTTCTCAAATCTGAAATTTACAAGTTCAAATTGACAACCCATCCAGCATACAAACTAATTTCACAGCCATGAGACTCTTCTCATGAGGTTTGGCTCTTTCACATTGTAGATTTCGGCCTTTGTCATGGTCTTACCCACATTTCCATGCCCCAAAACAATCTACCTGAAACCTGAACTTCAATCAGCCAAACACTTGGTAAGTTTTGATGCATATAAATGTTTCATTGTTGCAACAATCATTGAAGCATTTTCAGAATTATAGAATTCAAATACTTCCAGTTGTTAGCATATTAATATCACCAAAACTCATTTACTTTTCTTGAATCATTATCATACTAAAATTGCAAGGTATAGTCACATCATTTATGCAATTTAAATGAAATGTTTAGATACTCCTTACTTCACAGGCGTATCATTTGTACCACCTTGCCCTTCCATAGAGCATTCCCGCAGCCAATCGATCATGACTACCCTCTTCATGCAATTACTATTCTGCATTCATAACAACTCTTGAAAGGATTCTATAATTATCATCAATTAATCATTTCATCCATTGGTTAGTCATAATAACACATGCACTATCTTGATGCATTCATGCGATGCATCACAACATTTGCACCCATACTTATGTATGCATATTTACAACATTTACTCAAACTTTTCATATGCATTCATTCAATGCATAACTACAAGATTTATAAAATCTCTTAATGCATATCCACTCAATTCTACCTTGTATTGATTCAGGAATACTATGCATTCAAACACACCATGGCCTAACCATGACTACCTCATATAGGATGCATTACTATAATCAAGACCACTAGTCCTCAGTTGTTCTAGTTATTAAGTTCATATCAACATATTTCTATATGAATGTAGTATAAATTTTAAATAACCACATGGTATGAGACCTCTTGCCCTAACCACTCCATGCAATTGTCATAATTAAACCATTACCTGCATGGATCCTACTTACACCCTTGACATTACCAGTTTAGTTGGTCTCTTGTAGGAGATTGAAAAATTCGCTCACCAACTTTTGATCGTGGATTTGTTTCCTTATCCCTTTCTCCGTAGGGTTGCTGGTCACATTCATCAGCATCAGCAACATATTCAGCCATGCTCATGTTGTTGTTGGTTTTTCCACTAATGCCAACACCAATGCAATATTTGCCATTAGTGGTTCATTATAAGTGTATAATTCTCACTATTTTTACCAATATGTAATATCCTATGCACGCAAACATATCCCCATGCATTTTTAGCATCCCCATGCCATAATTTTTATGTACACAAGATTATAAAATATAATATAATTAGTAAGACAAGGTTTAAGGAAATTTCCCTTTTCAAGTCCCTCATCTTTGCATGGAACTCCTCTTCCACATAACAGCTAGTTCAACTTCATGGTCTTTGCTACCTCTAGGCATGCAATTCTCGGATTTGTCCATATTGACAGCAACACGTTTTTTTCAAACAACCACTAGTACGTTTCTGCTCCTCATTCAAACTCTGGTGATTCTCCCTTGTTCCCTGTTGGATAAGCTTTCCAACTCCTATCCACATGCTCCATTCTGACTTCGGGTGTGAAAATCACACCACTTCTAAAATGACGATTTTCACCAAATTTACAACAATATTCTAGTTTGAAATGTCAACTTTAGCCACCTAGAATTTCTTCCTTTTCAGCCCTGAAAATCCACTAGAAACTACTGAGAATCCCACTGAGAAGTCGCCGAAATCCGCTGAAAAATCCCACTTGAAAAACTCAAAATTTCCTTCATCAAATCGGGTTTCTTCCCAACTAATTTTTCGACGTATAGGATCCATAGTTGACTAAGCTTCCAATGTTTCGGCAGTCCAAACAGCTAAATTTTTTGATGTTTTGGGCCGATCTTCCTCTGGCTTCCGACATGTCGACGATCCGAACAACTAACTTTTTCCGACGTGTCAGCAGATCGATCCACTAATATTTCCCAACGTATTGGCGGTCTCATCCTCTATTTTTCTCCGATGATTTCAACACTTAAGTGAATTTTTCATTCTCTTTTCTCCTCCGCGTCGGCACCCTTATCGTCTATCTTCCACTGCCATTGTAGATACTTCATTATCTATCTTCCGCCGCTGTTGTGGCTGCATCATCATCTATTTTCCGATGCCGTTGTGGCTACTCCATCAACTAACTTTCGACAAAACTTCCTTTATCTTGCGCAGACGTATCACCTGTTCGAACAACTAAATTTTCTGATGTTACCTGTACTTAGACAAATTTTTTGAAAAAAAAAAAAATCTTTCCTGAAAATTTTCTTCCCTTTACCGCCGTTGCATCGGCTACTTGCTCACCTAGTTTTCCCTAACGTATCATCGACGGTTCTATCAACTAAACTTTGCTGACATTTCGCTGGTCTTCTAAATATCTCCACCGACACTACGGTTCTATCTTCACCTGTTCTCTGCCAACGTATCAGAATTCCATTCGTCTAGATG
>LPNX010295295.1:683-30586 GCA_001517045.1 Pseudotsuga menziesii | reverse complement strand
ATATATATTGTAAATAATCATGGTGTGGAGCTAAAGGCCAAATCCCCACCATCGATTCAATTGTGTTATGTTTCTGTGATTAGAACTGTTACAGATGGTATATCGGGATATGCGGCATACATATTAAGTTATGGCATCATGTAACTATGCATTTTAATTAAATAACTCCAGCCAGCTATGTTCACTGCAACCAAATTGAAAATGGGCATGCTTTTCTAAGGATAATGAGGGGGGGAATGTTAAACCTTGAGCCCAAGGGGGAAAATCCATGTGTCACCTTCCCTTGTCTCGTCAAACCACCACCTTAAATGTTCTGTTCATTAGTTGGGGAAGTTATTGCTGGCAGTGGAGTGTGGCAGGACTGTCACTCCTTTCCCACATGCACACTCCACCAGGCTGACCCTCACACTGGTAGGAAAACCACTACATCCACGATCCCATTCTCTCCACAACCGCACTCTCTCCATCGCGACCGTTTCGTTTCCTATGGATCGTTGGTCTTCCCGATCGTCCAACTGGAGGAAGGGAACGCTCTGTTCACACTCCCGCGTGCAAGAAGTTGGGATGTTCATTTTCCTTCACGAGGGCTGAGATAAAAGGAGCCACGATTCATTAATTGGGGGTTAGTTCTTCCTTTTCTCACGGAGTTGTTAGTCTGCGGATGTTCATCCTCCTGCTCATGCATAGATCCTGTACTTTTACTCAACCATTGTTTTCCAACGTTGCTGCTGTGTTTGGACTGTGCAACGTTCTGTTGCTTCATCGTGAGCCATAGCTGTGGTTTTCTCCTATTGTTCATTGGCTGTTGTTTCTCACAATCATTGGTTGGGTCCCATTGTGTTTTGGCTACTGTGGGATCATTTCAGCCACGATAGGGCCAAGAACGATCCAAGTAGTTACTTTTCCCCTGTTAAAGCTTTAATAGCTAGTTTGCTGCATACACACAGTGGTTTTGTCCTCGGACTACATTGGAGTGGTGAATGAGGGCCTGATGTGCTTGATAAACCTGGTGCATTTGGGAACCACATAGACAGAGCTAGAGGGCTGACTTTCTTCTCCACAACCCTTGAATAGCACTGGAAGGGAGGTCAGGGCTTGAGGGACTGCATAGCAGAGAAAGGACTGATTTCCTTGTGTTGGGTGTGTGTGGGTGTCCTAGAAGTCAGGATAGTTTTGATGTAGGTGTCCTTAGCTCTTCAAGGAGCTCACTAGCTTAGCATTTAGCCTTTCCCAGCTCCTTGATGGCCTAATAAACCCAACTTTGTTGGCTTGGCTGATCCGTTGTTTTCCTGATAAACCCAACTATGTTGGCTTGGCTAAACTATGTATCCTTGTGGTGTTGTTATCCTTGGGTATGTGTAAGTATTCTAGTTCCTTACTCCTTGGGGAAATCATGCCCGGCTTAGGGGTGGAAACGTTGCTGAGAGATTAAAGAGCACACGGGCCTATGGTTGGGTGGAACGTTGTAGCAATGTAGATGGTTGTGGGACAGTTCACATAAGATAAGTATTCTTGACTAATATATTTTGCAATCATATTTAACGTTAATGAATTATGATGTTGGACATGTTAAATGCTGAATTATATACAAATGAATGTTGGTTTGCTTCCGTTATGTATATGAACGATTATGCATCTTAGTATGTTTTATGTTTTAAGCTTTATATCTCAGTATTTTTATGTATGATCATGTTCATGGGGCTAGTTTCCTATATGTTTGTGTGAGGTAGCCTCCTCTTTCCCGGTCAAAGGGTCGGGGACGTTACAAAATGGTATCAGAGCTCTGGTTGTAGCATGGGCCTGAATGGGCTGTGAAGATGCAGTGACTGAGCTTATGTTGCAGCATTTGGGCCTCAGAGGCCCATGAGAAACAGTCAATAGAGGCAAGTTTCCTACTGCCCAAAAGAAACTAGGAGAAATGGGTGATGACAAGAAAATTCACAAAAATTTTCTAAGTGCCAGAATTGTCGACTCATCGGAGAACTTAGTGCGAAGTTCCTCCGACACGGCGAAAGTGTTAGTTTGAAGCCCACTCGATAGTGGAAGGTTTTGCAAAATTTTGCTTAAGTGTTAAAATCGTTGGTGCATCGGAGAACTCAGCGAGAAGTTCTTCCGACACAGCGGAAGAATTAGTCTGATGATCACCCGACAGAGGACAGCCAGTAGAAAATTTTGACAATTTTGCTAAGGTTCATCAACCGTCGGCGGAGGATAGAGGATGGGGGAGTCATGGTTTCGGCGAAGATCAGCCGAAGACCACCAAAACGCCGGCTCCACTTAGCAGAAAGAACCTCTGATTTTTTGACTATCGGTGATCAGCGAAGAATAGGAGATGGTTGAGTCGATGAAGCGGTGGAAGAGAAGACTAAAGAAAAAAAAATTGGAAATAAATTTTCTAAGTCATAAAATCGTCGGCGATCGGCGATGATTAGTTGATCACATCATCGATGTCTAGAGGATCAAGTTACAGACATGGTGAAAAGTTTGGAGACTACATCAGAAGAAGTTAGAGGATCTTGCATCGCCGTTGTGGATGGATAGACAAATATGCTTCCAACGGGTAGAGCCTCCGACCACCGATGCCGCAAAGGATAGTTGCTCCGATGGCCGATGCGGTGGAAGAAAAGGAAGGACATTTTTAAAAATTTCTCTAAGGCACGAGATCATCGGCCATCGGGAAATGTAAGTTGTACGGGTCATCGATGAACATCGGAAGGAATTAGTGGATTGGATCGCTGATCGAAAAAGGTTCAATGAAGGTGAACCATAGTTGCGGCTTCCTAGTCAAGTATCCATCCGATGCCTTAATGAACACTGCTTCGACTGTCGACGAGTGCCCCGTGGAGACCATAGTGACTCTACTGCCCGCCATTGTGGCCACATAAAGAACTAATCACCTGATGAGAAGTGCATCCGAGCGCCGATGCCGGAAGAGACTAGTCGTTCCGACCGCCGACAAAGTCATGAGCTATCGAAGACATAGAAATATCATGGGCCGCCGCTGCGGAAGCCGAAAGGGCTAACTGTCCAATGCGCAGAGCACCCAATCGCCGACGTAGCAGTTAGTCTATGCTATCGCCAATGAAGTTCGGAGTGATAGATGATTATGGACCCGATATGGCGGATGAAATTAGACCAACGGATCACCGATAAAAACTTGGAATAGTAGAAACACAACCCGCCGACACAGTGGAGAAAAATTGACATTTTAGCTGTGAAACATCGGAAAGTTAGTGAAGAAAGGACCCGATGAACAGTTGATTTTCTTGCTGATGCAGATCAGGAGTTTAGTCAATTTTCCCGCTGAAACACTGGAGAGAAATAAATGAACAAATCGTCGATGAGCTAGGTGTTTTGACCACCGAAGTGTCGGAAAGATAGTTGGGAGGAGGTTCGATTGGGCCAAAGGATATTTGGGTTTTCGAGAGAACTTCTCAGTGATTTTTCAAGCAGTTTTCAACTGCCTTTCAATAGGCTTTCAGCAGATTGTCAATGGTCATAGGGCTGAAAAGGAAGAAGAGAAGATTTTGTGTTTTAAGCAAAATTGTTATTATTATGTTTCTCCTAAGGAAGGTAAGTAGTTTTGATTTATATTGATGATATGCATCTAACATTTTGATACTAGCACATTTGCATAATTATAGACCACTTCCAAGAGCAGTATTCCAGGAAGAACAGTGTGGTAAAACAAGAGGTGGTTTAGTCATGAGAACCCATGATGGATATGATGCTCGAGATTCTTACAAGCGTGCATGAGATGCCATGGGAGAAAATGTCCATAATGGAAATGATGACATAGATTCTAATGGAAGAAGATTCCAGGAGACACCATCCGAGGTTGCAGCCACCATGAGAAGCTTGATTAAATCCTAGGAAGAGAAGCATCAGTTGAATGCTTCCATGTTGCAGAGTTTGACAGACTTGCAGAGAAAGATAGATTCTGGATGAGGTACATTAAGACTCGAAGGTAGTAAAAGCAGCACTAGGAGGAGGAGAAGGACTTCTAGTGGTTCATCTAATTCTGAAGAATCTAGTGGAGATACAAGTTCATCTTCTCATAAAAGGAAAAGAAGAAGGCACCATAGGGATTGCTCTCGAGGTGAATTTAAGAAAGATAAAACTCCTACATTTGATGGTGAGATAAAGACTAGACAAGAGGTTGAAGCTTGGATTCTTGGGATAAAGAAGTACTTTTAAGTGTAGGATTATTCAGGAAACATGAAGGCAAGAGTTGCCATATTCAATCTGAATGGAAGGGCATCCATTTGGTGGGAACACTTCAAGCAAGTAAAGAGGATCAATGAGAGGAAACTGAAGTGGAAATAGTTCAAGAAGTATTTCAGGCAGAAATACCTCTCTGACAAGTATTATGATGACAAGATTAAGGAGTTCCATCAGCTGAGATTGGGATAGCAGACCATGGATGAATATGCCAATAAGTTCTTGGAATTGTTGTGGTATGTTCAGTACATCAGAGATGAAAAAGTGAAGGTCCAGCGGTTTATGAGTGGATTGCCTTAAGCCTACAAAGATAGAATTGAGTTTTATGAACTAATAACTCTTAAAGAAGTGATAAGGAAGGCTAAGTATTGCTATGAGAAAAGCAAAGGTAAACCTGATTACCATAAGGCATGGAAGGACAAGAAGAATGAAAATTTTGATCAAAGAAAGAAAGGTTTCAAACCTTCTAGATTCATGAATCAGCAGAAGCAGCCATCCCAAGCTGTGAGTAATCCAATGGGAATGACAGGTGGAAGGCCTAAAGAACCACAACAGAACAAAGGACCACTAAAATGTTGGAAATGTGAAGGACCCCACTTGCGCAGATATTGTCCACTTGAGAATGAAAGTGCAAGGCTAGCTTATAACATTCAGGAAGCAGAAACAATGGGACAAGTAAGAAGGATAGTCCCTAGAATTTATGTAGCACTGGAGGACCGCCAGGCAGATCACCAGTCAACTATGGTTTAAGTTGCAGGTAAGATTGTTCAATAATCTGTTTCTATTTTGATTGACCCTGGTTCTACTCATAGTTACATTACTCCTAGAGTAGTAGATATTTGTGCTTTTAAGAAGGTAAAGCATAGAAAATCTTGGTTAGTTCATCCAGCCACTGGGACTAAGAGAAAGGTCAGTGAAGTGGTAGAGAAATGTCCATTGATTATGAATGGATTGATCACTTGTGTGGATTTGAATGTTCTACTGCTTGGTTCCTATAATGTTCTCATTGGAATGGATTGGTTAGAAGCTCACCAAGTGAAGCTTGAATGTTACAATAAGAATTTTGAATGGATGGATGAAGAAGGAAACCCAGTAGTGGTGAAAGGTATTCCGAAGGTAATTTCAGTAAGGCAGGTTTCAGCAATGTAGTTGAAGAAGTTCTGTAGGAAAGGTTGCCAGTTGTATGCAGCTCATATTCTAAAACCAATAGGAGATGAAACTCCTAGGTTGGAGGACTATCAGGTGCTACAGGAATTCAAAAATGTGTTTCTTGATGAGATTCTAGGGCTTCCTCCAAAAAGGGACATTGATTTCACCATTGAACTTGTGCCAGGAGCAGCACCAGTGTACAAGACACCCTATAGGATGAGTACACTGGAGATGCTAGAGTTGAAGATGCAACTGCAAGAGTTGTTGGAAAAGAACTATATCCGACCGAGTGTGTCTCCTTGGGGAGCACCAGTTCTATTTGTGAAGAAGAAAGATGGTACACTCAGGTTATGTATTGATTACAGGCAGTTGAACAAGGTTACTATGAAGAATAAATATCCTTTTCCTAGGATTGATGACCTCTTTGATCAAATGAGGGGAGAAAAGGTATTTTCCAAGATTGACTTGAGGTCTGGTTACCATCAGGTGAGAATCAAGGACGAAGACATTCATGAGACAAACTTCAAGACAAGGTATGGGAATTATGAGTTTGTAGTGGTACCATTTGGTCTCACAAATGCACCAGCTACATTTATGTGCCTTATGAATAGTGTCTTCAGTAAGTATTTGGACAAGTTTGTTCTTGTATTCCTTGATGACATTCTTGTTTACTCTAAGAATGAGGAAGAACATGAAGAGCATTTGAGGTCGACATTGCAATTTCCAGGGAACATCAGCTGTATGCAAAATTGAGCAAGCATGACTTCTACAGAGATAGAATTCAATATTTGGGTCACATTATCTCAGAAGAGGGTATATCTGTGGACCCTGAAAAGATTGAAGCCATTATGAATTGGCCTACTCCAAGAAATGTGATAGATGTAAGATCTTTTATGGGACTTGCAGGATACTACATGAGATTCATTGAGGGATTTTCCAATGTTGCACATGCCATCACTTCTTTTCAAAATAAGGGGATGAAGTTTGAATGGAATTTAAAGTGTGAAGAAAGCTTCCAGCGGTTGAAGCATCTTCTCACCAGTGCACCCGTATTGAAAGTTGCAGATCCAGAAAAAGATTTGTTGGTATGTACCGATGCATGTGGAGAAGGGCTTGGAGGAGTCCTTATGCAAGACAACCACATCATATGTTTTGAGTCAAGAAAGTTGAAGGAGCATGAGAAGAACTATGCCACTCATGATCTAGAGCTTGCAGCCATAATACATGCTCTCAAGATGTGGAGGAATTACTTGATGGGTAGAATATTTGAGCTCAGGACAGACCATTATGGTCTGAAGTATCTATTTGATCAGCCTAATTTGAATGCTATGCAAGCAAGATGGCTAGAATTTTTATGTGAGTTTGATTTTGGAAATCAAGCACATAAAGGGGAAAGAAAACAAGGTAGTTGATGCGCTCAGCAGGAAGATGCAATAAATGCATGTGGCTGTTAGATTTTTATCATATAAGCTACCATTATGATCTTAGGATCTTTAACTAAGAGAATAACATGCACAACAATAAAACACAAGCACAACACAAGAGACAAGAGACACAAAGAATTTTCGTCGGGGAAACTATAAAGGAGAAAACCCTGCAACTTCCTTAGAGATAGAATCAACACCAAAGGTAAAACCTAAAAACATAAAGATAATCTCCCGACAACATCACTCTCTCTCTCTCTCTCACTAAGAGAGATTCTTATCTCTCACTCATGCACCCCAATGAGTGAGTGTGTGTTTTCTAAATAGAGAGACTCACTCTCTATTTATATTCTTTCGTTAACTTGGAACCCACTCCATCATGTCGGCCTCACGTAACATTTACTTACTAGAGCCGACATCTCTAGGAGTGTCTATTAACCCTAGTGCCCCACAACTTGTGGGGAATTTTCCTCCTCTGACCAATAGGAGGGTAACACAATTGTGGAGACTATTTCCCTGACTTACAATGACTCACCTAGGGTCGGCTTCACTAGAATAGTCTAATAACCCAAGGGCCCCATAACTCTGGGGACTTTAACCCTTGACCAATAGGAGGGTTACCCACAGTGACTTGACATGACTTTCTCATTATAGAAACTTCCCAGAATAAACATCGAGGTATGACATGACTCAAGTACATCACAAATACATCCAGGAATAAACATCAAGTTACAATACATAAGAATTATGGATGAATACATTTTGAAGTTACAAATACATCAACACTCCCTCTTAACTAGGAAGGTATTCTTTCGACACAATTTTTAGCACTGGTCTTCTTCTCTGTATCAACTGGATCATCTCGTCATCTGCATCTTCAATTATTCTTAGCCTTCAAGTCATATTCATCTTTAATTCATCTTCATCTTTAGATCTGGATCATCACTCGATCTGGATCATCATGGGACATCGTCACTGGATCTTGATCATCACTGGATCTGGATCATCACTCGATTTAGATCATCACTGGACATCATCACTGGATCTGGATCATCACTGGATCTGGATCATCACTGGATCAGGACTATCACTGGATCTGGATCATCATTGGTGCTATCTCATGATTCTTCTCATCACTGGAAGTTCTACAGAGCCAGCCCTTTTTCATGCTGGTTGTAGGCCTAGCCTCCATGTAGGTCTTTTTCAGCACTTATATCTGACCTACTTGTCAGAAAGGAACAACACTCATATCCATCCAGGCTGGAACACATCCTTCTCACAATGATGGAAGAGTTTCGTACTTCCATCCAGGCTGGAACACATCCTGCTCACAATGATGGAATATTTCCACACTTCCATCCAGGCTGGAACACATCCTGCTCACAATGATGGAAGAGTTTCATACTTCCATCTAGGCTGGAACACATCCTGCTCACAATGATGGAAGATTTCCGCACTTCCATCCAGGATGGAACACATCCTTCTCACAATGATGGAAGATATTTGCACTTACATTCATCCAGGATGGAACACATCCTGCTCACAATGATGAAAGGGCTCTGCACTTACATCCATCCAGGCTGGAACACATCCTGCTCACAATGATGGAAGGGCTTTGCACTTACATTCATCCAAGCTGGAACACATCCTGCTCACAATGATGAAAGGGCTCTCCACTTACATTCATCCAGGCTGGAACACATCCTGCTCACAATGATGAAAGGGCTCTGCACTTACATTCATCCAGGCTGGAACACATCCTGCTGACAATGATGAAAGGGCTATGCACTTACATCCATCCAGGTTAGAACACATCCTACTCACAATGATGGGAGGGCTTGTACTCATATCTGATCTTGTAGGAACCAATCCTATAGTCACATCAGAATGGCCCCTGGTCCTTGACTGAGCTACCTGGTAACTGACCAAGTGCCTCCATTCTCCTAGAGAATGGCAGTTTCCCCTACATCCAACCTGCTCATCGGAATGGCCAACACTCACATATGACATGGAAGGAATATAATCCTTTAGCCATGATAGAATAGTTTAGCCCTTACATCTGATCAAGTGGGAACACATCCCTCCATCACATCAGAATGGATTCTCAGTCCTAGACTGAGTTTTCCTAGTAACTGACCAGGTACCTCCATTCCCAGAATGGCAGTTGCCCTTACATCTATCCTGCTCGAGAGAATGGCCAGCACTCACATCTGACATGGAAGGAACCAATCCTCTCACCATGACATAATGGCTCAGCCCTTATTTCTTACCTACTCATCAGAATGACTATGGATCTCAGCACTCATATCTGACATGGAAGGAACCAATCCTCTCACCATGATAGAATGACTCATCCCTTATATTTGACCTACTTGTCAGAATGGCTATGGGTCTCATCACTTTCCCTTGGAGGAAACCTCAATCTGGAGAACACCAAGCTTCTCCATGAATTACTCGAACTTCAGCCTAGCCAATGGCTTCGTCAAGACATTAGCTATTTGTTCCTCCGTCGCAACATACTAGAGCTTCACTACTCCCCTCTACACCATATCCCTGATATAGTGATACTTGGTCTCGATGTGCTTCGACTTGTCATGGAACACTAGATTCTATGACAACTTCACGCAACTCTGGTTATCACAATGTATACAAGTAGCATCCATCTAGAGATCAAATAATTCTGATAGTATCTTTCATAGCCATACTTCCTCACAACTAGATGAACAAGCTGCGACATACTTTGCTTCAGCTGTACTCAGTGCCACACAAGATTGCTTCCTTCTAAACCAAGAGATCACACCTAATCCCATATTGAAGCAACACCCTGAAGTGTTCTTCCTATCGATGGCACTGCCTACCCAATCTGAATCAACATAACCCTCCAGGTTAATCTTCTGATTCGTATCGTACTTGAGCCCATAATCAATTGTACCCTTCAGGTACCTCAGAATATGCTTTGTAGCAATCAAGTGAACATGTCTTGGATCTATCAAGAACTGGCTCAAGGTGTTCACAGAAAAGCAAAGTCTGGTCTCGTGCTCATCAAATAAATCAAGGACCCAATAATCTGATGATACATCGTAGCATCAACTGTCTCTGATGAAGCATCACTTAACAACTTTAGGTTCGATGCCATAGGTGTGGTCATGCAGTCCATCATCCTAAACCTATTCAGGATCTCTACTGCATACTTCCCTTGTCCACACCTCCATGCCTAGAAAATAGTGCGTCGACACATAACAGGAGCATCACTAGTCTTCCACCTTCAACCTTGAGGTGAAGGTTGGAATCCACTTTACTCTCAGTAAATCCTAGAGTCATCAGTAATCTGTCCATCCTGTCGTACCATGTCAAAACACAGGATCTTCTGCAGTCACTCCCTCTGAAGCATCATACTCCCTCCGTCTTCCATACTCTATGCACTAAAACATTTTATACCAGAGTGGCAAGTAGCTTCCTATGCTACTAATCTTCTATGTATCCATCTAGGATCACTGGATATCAATATCCTCTATCTTGAAATTTTTCAAAAGTTCATCTTGCACCCATCTGTGAGCTTGTCATCCTCTATCAACCTTATATCAAAGGTTCAGATCTTCATCAAGCTCCTCATGTATGTGTTATCTCATGGGTGTCTTCTGAGCTCATACAAGGTCTTCTTTCATTTGCACACATGATTCTACCTGTCATGTGTCTCAACTCCCACTGACTGCAAATGTCTATTCGAATCTTTCCTTGTAGCCCATGATGTTTCCATCTACTGCATGATGGAACTACAAACTTCCCTTCATGTATCGATACTGCATCCTAGACATCATTCTTCTTGAACTGATCGTCCCTTTCTTCTTGGAAGATTCTGCACCAATGATGTCGCTGTATTCGTCATATTATTTTTCATCTTTGAACTGTCGTCACTTGTTCTCCAGAACAAGTCTCATTCTTCTTTGCTTGTAGGTGATTATGTACATGATCTTTCCTACATGTCAAATGCATTTGTATGGTTAGAAACATTTCATAAGGAATATTCATACTGGCAAGTTCTTATGCATAAATATATGATCATCCAACTACTTTAGCCTATTAAACATTCATCCATATCTCACTGAAACTTTCTAGATGCCTTCCATCTCTACCAGGACAACATTGAGATTGTGCACTAATCCAATATGTCAGCAAAGAGGCTTCATTCTAGATAAGTAGTAATGGAGAGTTGTATAGCACCATGAGCTACTTACCCATCACATGCATATTAGTAGTATATTGTCATTAATGCAAACATCCTATCATGCATAATACATCAACTGAATATAAACAAATGCATAACAAAACAATATCACGAAATGACAATTGAATACTTATCTTTATTTGTTTCATGGGTAGACTCCTTCTTGAGCCTTCAGCTTCATTGTCTTCTTCATTCATGATAGCATCATTTCTTATCCAAATGCTAAGGTGGATAAGAGGTGGTTCAAGAGTTGAGTTCTTCATATTCCTCGTCACTTGAGGGATCTTCTTTGGATGGTGAGAGCTTGATCTTCAATTGCTCCCATCTTCTCTTCTCTTCTTATGAGTCGAGCTTCTTCTTCTTCCCATATTCTACTGAAAGTAATCACTTCCTTATGGTACACATTCATTGAATGAATGAATCACATGATATTGGGAGGCCATTCAAGGTGGCCATCACCAGTTATGCATTCTTCACTTCTTCTTTTACCTCTTCAAGTTGTTCTTTGATTTGAGAGACCCTTATGACTGCATGGTCTCTGCATTCTGGATCTTCACATTCTTCAACTGGTTTCTTAAGGTCATATTCTGATGTATGTTCTTTCCTTCAAATAGCTTGTTCAAGGAATCAAACATCTTTGGTGTCTTTATGGAATACACTTGTGGTACAATTTGATCCATGATTGAATCAACAATGATCTTCTTGGCCTTGACCAAGTTCTTCTTGTGTAAGGCTTCTAACCTCTCTACTCATGTAGGTGTCCAATTCATTTTCTTTAGAGAGATCATATACTTCCATACTTGGAAGTTGTCAACTTCAACAAGATTATCATCAAGCTAATGTGATAGATCATTTTGAGATGAGAACCTCAAATGAAAATAGCAAAGGATTAGATATTACCGATTTGAGGTGTCCGTCCTTGTTCCGGAGTTGGCTGATCTAGGGTTTGTCATAGAAACCCTAATTTTAAAAACTTGGAATATTTCAGATATGATTGGATAGATAGATAGATATATTCAAATGGATCTATCCAATGTACTACTTTTCTAAAAACAATGGAGGGAAGCTCCCGTAACAAGAAGCCCTAGTTTTCCAATTTCTTCTACAGAAATGCCTGTCACTGTTTCTGTGATATCTACAAAATTAATACTCCTCTATGTCTGAAATTTTTCACTGAGGTAACGTCACATGTCCCTGATCCAAAACCATAGGTTTCCTTAGAATTGGTTTCATGAATTTGGATTTATGATCCTTTTCCCAAGGTGACCGTTTACAAGACTGTTCAGAACAGAGAAGTTGTACGGACTTCCACGTGTCACTGTTTCATATTCTGGGTCTGAAATTAGGACCACAAAAATTAAATTCCATGCCCTTTATATAACAGCTTCAGTAATTCCATTTGGACCTCTATAGCCCAAGCTATAGCAATTCTCCCCAGGTGTCATGTTTAGGGATGAATTCTGGAAGAGGCTGGAACTCTAACTTGGACAGATCACATCTCCCAGAATATAGCGAATATGAGGCTAAATTTTGGAAACCATGTTCATGAATATTTTATATTCAGACCTTGAAATGTTTAGCTCCTGAAACTTCACCAATATCGGGATATAGCGAATGTACCAAAACTTAGCAATTTTAGTATTTAGGGTTTTTCTATCTCGGGGTCAAACGCGGGTTTGACTTTCCTAGAGTTTCACCCAACCAAATTTCTTGATCCAGGTCTCTAAAATTTTATTTTGATGAGGACAAAAATCCTATTCTAGGCTCACTCAAAAATTCCTCTTCTGTAGAAAGCCCTAATTTCTACATCGAAAATCGAAAATGCTCGGAATTGAATTCCGCTCCGACAGAAAGATGCGCCCTTCAATGGAGAGTATCCCTAGCATACTTTTGCTGATGGATTATGGAGAGAGACACAAAAATTAAGAAGCCCTAGATTTTGCAGCTGCACAATGTCTTCTTCTTAGGTTAGCTCTGATACCATGTTAGATTTTTATCATATAAGCTACCATTATGATCTTAGGATCTTTAACTGAGAGAATAACATGCACAACGATAAAGCACAAGCACAACACAAGAGACAAGAGACACAAAGAATTTTCATTGGGGAAACCATAAAGGAGAAAAACCCACAAATTCCTTAGAGATAGAATCAGCACCAAAGGTAAACCCCAAAAACATAAAGATGATCTCCCAACAACAACAGTCTCTCTCTCTCACACTGAGAGAGCTTCTTCTCTCTCACTCATGCGCCCCAATGAGTGAGTGTGTGTTTTATAAATAGAGAGACCCACTCTCTATTTATATTCTTTCATTCACTTGGAACCCATTCCATCATGTTGGCCTCACTTAACATTTACTTACTAGAGCCGGCATCTCTAGGAGTGTCTAATAACCCTAGTGCCCCACAACTTGTGGGGACTTTGCCTCCTTCGACCAATAGGAGGGTAACACAATGGTGGGGACTATTGCCCCAACTTACAATGACTCACCTAGGGTCAACTTCACTAGAATAGTATAATAACCCAAGGGCCCCATAACTATGGGGACTTTAACCCTTGACCAATAGGAGGGTTACCCACAATGACTTGACATGACTTTCTCATTATAGAAACTTCCTAGAATAAACATCGGGGTATGACATGACTCAAGTACATAACAAATACATCCTAGAATAAACATCGAGTTACAATACATAATAAATACGGATGAATACATTCCGAAGTTACAAATACATCAATAGTGGCATCTCTTAGTATTTTCCAATCAGATTTGAGGCAGCAGGTTGTTAATCATGTTACTGGAGATGAATTGTACGAGCAGGTAAAAGACAAATTGCAATAGAAAAGTCTTGAGAAGAGGTATGAGGGATATAAATTGGAAGAAGATGGACTTATTACTTATAAAGGCAGAGTTTATATTCCGAATGTAGCAAATTTAAGGAGAGTTGTTATGGATGAAATCCATTAAGCCCCATATTCTGGTCACCTAGGATATCAGAAGACAATTGCTACAGCTAGAAAGCAATGCTTTTGGCCAAGAATGAAAAATGATATGGCTGAATACATTTCAAGGTGCATGAAATGTCAACAGGTAAAGGTTGAGCAGCAACATCCATCAGGTTTGTTGCAGCCTTTTCTAGTTCTAGAATGGAAATGGGAAATTATTTCCATGGATTTTATTACGGGATTACCGATGACTTGGAGACAACATGATTACATCATGGTTGTGGTAGACAAGTTGACAAGGGAAACACATTTTATACCGGTAAATTCTACACATAAGACTGATGATATTGCAAATATATTCATGAAGGAGATTTTCAAATTGCATGGATTGCCGAAGGCAATAGTCTCTGACAGAGATGTCAAGTTCAGTTCCAATTTTTGGAAGGGGGTGTTTGCAGATTTGGGTACAAAGCTAAACTTCAGCACTGCATACCATCCTCAAACAAATGGGAAGATAGAGAGAGTCAACTAGGTTCTTGAAGATATGCTTCACATGTATGTGATGGAAAAACCAACCAAGTGGGAAGACTACTTACACTTGGTAGAGTTTGCTTATAACAACGGACAACAAACATCCTTGGGGATGAGTCCATATGAAGCTTTGTATGGAAGAAGGTGTAGGACACCAGTGACTTGGGATAATCCAGTGAACAGGATTGTGTTTGGACGAGAATTGCTCAAGGAAATGGAGCAAGAGGTTGAAAAGATCAGGTAGAATCCGAAAGCAGCACATGACAGACATAAACGCTATGCATATAAGCATAGGATGAACAGAGAGTTCAGTGTTGGGGATCATGTTTACCTCAGAGTGAGGGAAAAGAAGAGTTCCTTGAAGCTTGAAAGTTGTGCCAAACTATCACCAAGATATTGTGGGCCGTTTGAAGTGCTTGATAGAATAGGGCCCGTTGCATATAAACTTGCATTGCCTGCTAGTACTAGAGCTCATAATGTTTTTCATGCTTCTTTTCTCAAGAAATATGTACATGATCCTAACCATGTGATAAATTGGAATGTGATTTAGGTGGAACTCGAGGGAGAGTTCTGAATCGAGCGAATGTGTATCCTCGACCGGAAGGTCACAATGCTCCGGAACCGAGCCATAGGGCAGGTAAAGGTGCAATGGGAGCACTACGGACCTGAAGAGGCCATGTGGGAGCTCGAGGATTCCATGCGATTGGCACAGCCATTTTTTTTCAATTCTGCGGAACACTGAGGCGATACTAGTGTAGCATTTTGTTCAATTTTGTAAAGCACTGAGGGATTTTGAAGGGGGAGGGAAATGTAACATCCCCAGTTTTGAATCTGATGCATTAAATATACATGATATATATATATATATATATTGTAAATAATCATGGTGTGGAGCTAAAGGCCAAAGCCCCACCATCGATTCGGTTATGTTATGTTTCGGTGATTAGAACTGTTACCGATGGTATATCGGGATATGCAGCATACATATTAAGCTATGGAATCATGTAACTATGCATTTTAATTAAATAACTCCAGCCAACTATGTTCACTGCAACCAAATTGGAAATGGGCATGATTTTCTAAGGATAAGGAGGGGGGAATGTTAAACCTTGAGCCCAAGGGGGAAAAATCATGTGTCACCTACCCTTGTCTCATCCAACCACCACCTTAAATGTTCTGTTGATTAGTTGGGGCAGTTATTGCTGGCAGTGGTGTCAAAACCCCAATTTTCACAAAAAATTAAAATTTTCAGATAACATAAAACGCTGAAACTGCAGTTTACTAACAGCTAACGGTTAGCAGTAAAAGACACAGTCGAATGATCAGTATTACATAATATCAATTATGTTAATTAATCATTTTCCTTTTTGTAACATGAATAAGGTTTATTTGCGTATTGTTTTGTTTCAGTTTACTAATGAGTCTTCTTTATGACAAGTAGGTGGAATCAAACTTTGAATCCTGGGCTTACTTAGCATTTATGCTAATGCAGAAAGATTACTGGTTCTTACAGGTTTCCAGGTATGATTGAACGAGTATAATTTTAATTTCATAAAGTATCCAGAAGTGTTTCTATTTTTAATAAATAAGCTTAGTAAATAAGCTGCTAAATTCCAAGCAACTTCCATGAGGTAAAAATAGTTTTCTTTCGTCAGTTTTGTTTCTTGTAAACGAAATTCCAATAATTGAGTTTCTTTCTTTATCATACTTAGCGATAGTAAATATACTTACGGTGGATCTAAACTTGTAATCTTAGTTGCATAGTAATTCTAATTTAATATGCATATCTTGCAACGTTATACTGATTGTACTATTGGTTAATATACATTATCATACTACTTACTTGAGTATCAAGCTGATCGATATTTAACTTCTGCAGGGAAACTTACAGCTTGAAAACTTCTTTTCATTATAAGTTTGATTAGTGTGAAAACAATAGTGTCTTTTCACATGAAAACACCGTTTTCGTATATTTCTTAAATCTATGTCAATCCCCGTGGTTCTATTAATTATAGGTTTGAGTAGGATTATTCCATTGCAATTTTTATTATTTCGGTAAACCTATATTGTATTAAGTTACTGTCTACAACAGTTTCTAAGGTTGATGTTTTCTATAAATATCAACCTTCTATCCTATGCTATGCACTAGATATTTTGTATAATTATAAAACCATTCTACCAAATATAGACATGGTAAATTACTGGAAAATGTCAAGTTGAGAAACAACCAAAGTCTATTAAAGTCTCATCAATATGAACTATGTAAAAGAATTCATAAAAGTGTTCTTTTACTAAACTTAGCCAACTTTATAGTTTGCTACTATTTGATTTGTTAGTTTTTATAAGACTTATAAACATACATAATCTATTTTGTTTATTAGACATACAAGTTCATAGTTAGTTCAGAGGATTCTAAACAAATCTAAAACAAAGTTGAATTTACGAAGAGTTCATGATTCTACTCCATACTATGCTATGCAACTTTATAAATGTCACCACTTGAATTGTTGTTTTAAAAGAGTATAACCATGCATAGACCGCAATGTATTTAAACATAGAAAACTATAGTGGTTCGATGGTTATAAACAAATTCAATTTGGACTATTCCATAATTAAATGGTTACTACAATTGCTAGGGTCAATATTAACGAAAAATGGTTTACCAAACATCCAAAGCATGTTATCAATATTATGATATAATAGACTTATGGTTAGCGATGAGGTAATCCTTTACGATTGGTTTCGGGATAATCCAAAGTTTAAGTGGTGACACCTTTGCTAGGTAAATGTTAACTTAACATTGTATTCCCATGCCAATGATGAGCTATCAAACTATACGATAAGAAATATATATTTTATGACATGATAACAAAGGCATACGTTATAGTTTATGTGTCGTTTGTTGAAAATCATTTGGTAAATAATTGGATATTATCGGATCGCAGGGAAACTATTGAAATCGATCCATTGCATGGTTTGTAATATTGGAAACACGTGGTCTTTGTCCTAGCCAAGTGTTGGAGACATAAATGACCGATACAACCCTAACCCTTATCATTCTCCTTCCGCATTTTGCACTACCTTCGGGCTACTCTGCTAGCTTTTCATGGAGATCGTGGGTTCTTTCCTATCCCAGTTTGCTCTGAGTCTTGAGTGAGAGTTATTGTAATCGTTGGTGCTTAGTCTCAATGCCATATCTTTGTAACTGTAGATTTCATCATGCACAAGTTTGTTGGTTTTACTGCACCTGGCTTACGGCCTGTCTATATTCCATTTTGCTCCTCCCATAGTCTGTCACTGCTGTGCGGAGCTGAGAGTTTACTTGCAATTTGAATAAGCTTTAACTTCGTCGTAGGGTTTAGAAGACTAAGTGCACGCGTTGCGGTTGGTGACTGTCTCTCCATAAGATTGCTCGCCATTGTTACACCAGGCAAATTATTAAGCTTCATTTTCATTAAACAGCATATGATTTTTATAACAGGTATGCAATAATTTATGAGTTTCAAGTATTGATAGCTTGTGATGAAATCTCCTTGCAGGGACTGAAACTACATTCATCACCCGCGAAGAAGAGTATAACGACTGTCTTTGAAGGTTGAGGCTTCAAACGGGTAAGCCCTGTGGTAAAATGTTGGGTTCTCTCCCTTCTTGTATCAGGGTTTTCGATTGGAGAAAACATGAACTTGGAAAATCTTCTAGTTTCGTTCTTAGTTGTGCAGTCTCTTTTTAAAGGTTATTATTGTTTTTAACAAGTATTTAAACCCTCGCTAGTCGATGGGTAATCCTGGCTGTGAGATGGGTAATGTATTTGGCTTAAATGTTCAGTCTTATAGCTTATTAATGTAAACAGAAGTTTTTTCAAGACAACTCTGTCTTCGAGCTCAGACTCGGTTTACAGTACTACTTTTTGATACTCTATGTACTCAGGGTTTTTACCCTATTCGATTTTGAATGAAGTTATTTTCTGTTTAAAATACCTTGTAGTAAATTATTGTTAATATTTAAAGACTGTCACTTAGTCTTGGTTATATTTATAAATTTACTTGTTTTTGTTCAGTATTACGAGCTAGGGTTTTCCTGTAGGAAACCCTTTATAAATAAATCTTTCGATTTATTTTTAAGAGATTCTATTACTTAGTTAAATTTATTTTAATTAGTGTTTGCAGGTGTGTGTGTAAATTTCCAGCTATAATATTACAAATATCTTTTCACTTGTCCTTAATGGACTGTAACAATTTATAGTTAGTTTACTGGCTTATTAAATAAACAGTCCAAGTAATTGGATTATAGTTTAATACTTGTCATTTGTAAACATGATATCTGTTTGGGTTTCGAACCTGTAATTTACTTTCACAGGTATATCATGTTTGTAATTTTTAAAACAGTTCTTTCATAATAATCATTTATTTAAAGGTTAGTTATTATCATATTTTATTTGTTTTATTTAATAAAATACAGATACGGTTTATTAGAGTTCTTTGATAAGATGTACATAAAATCTGTACTTAGTTTGTTCTTTAGAATTTAATTATGTTAATAACACCCTACTTGAGGTTTGAATATTTGTAGACATAGTTAGTTGATAATATTAGTACATAAACTAAGTATTTCTGGTTTAAATATTTACTTAGCAGAATATAATAAAGTGGTTTGACTGGGTTATTTCTACTGCACAAGCTACAGGTTAATAATTTAACACAAGGAATATATATATATATATATATATAGCATATCACAGTTTACCCTCCTACATATTTTGATTTCAATAACACAATAATGTACTGTGTATAAGTATAACATATTATCTACTAGAGTAACTTATTAATATGATAAACCTACTAATTGTAATGAGTTATTGCTATTTCTTTTCCAGCATACTTACATAAACAAGCTGGTTAAACAATAAACATAATTAAACAGGTTATTGTTCTTTTATGATAAAATTCCACATACAGAAATAAATTACTTGCTACTGTAAAATGCATAATATATCTAATCATTTCAGTTTCTTATCACTTCCTTCATCTACTTTAAATATGTTGTTTGTGCTAGAGTACAGTCTGGTCCTTCCAGACGTGGAAAAACACAGATTAGAATTATTTTCATTTATTCAGATTCATTCCTCCACTAATACAAAAAGAATACTAACTCTTAACAATTTACAACTAAATACTTAACATTCATTTAGCAGTAAGATCCATATTTAACCATCTAACACAGTAAAACAAAAAGATTGTAGAACCTGATTAAGCTGGACAACAACAACGTTAGGAGGCCATTCCTCCCTACCAATTCCTGGAGAGCGCTCAAACAACGCTTCCTCAAGACCCCTGAGCCTGTTCCTGGTCTCCTTGGGTGAGAAATGGTTGAGTTAGCAAACAACAGACTAGTCCAATGCCTCAATAATCACTCTGCACTCAACATTAAGATCCTTCAGCTGAAAAGCTGCATTAGATCACTTAGTAGTTAACCCCTAAAAATCTTTCCACAAATTCCCTTGCCATTGAATTTCTCTGAAGTACATTCACCTGAATGATCACTTCTCTAGAATGAGCACCCTCAGCTCTCTTCAATGGGCATTTTTATAAATATTGCCTAGGTCTTTTGGGTTAGTTGTCATTAATTGAGCCACCTTCTCTGATCCCACTTTCTTGGGGGATCATGACCCCAAATGTAGGGAGGTTGCCACCTGCAACAGTTGGAGGTGGTTTGAGGATGTTGTCGCACGTCTGTTTGCTCTCCACCCAGTCTCCTCCACCAATTTGACTAGTAAACACTCTTTTAACAGCTCTCCTAAGCTATTGTCTCCACTTTTATTTATTTATAATTAAAATATTCAGAATTACATTCAATATCCTTGACTCTGCTGAGTCATCAATTACAACTTAGCATAAAATTTAACATATTGTCTTTGAATAAAATCAAATAAAATAATATTGTTTTGCAAAATTGGGGCATGTGACATACACACCCCCTTAGAATATAACATCGTCCTCGATGTTATTTATTCTTCATCTTCAGGATTCCCCTAGAACAGAATTGGATATGCATCTCGCATATTACTTTCCAATTCCTAGGTGGCTTCATCTACAATAAGGTGCTTCCATTGCACCTTCACCTGTCCAATGGTGCAGTTCTAAAGTGTGATCTCCCTCCACCTGAGGATACAGTCCGATTCCACCAGAAAATCTCCTTCTGGTTCCACCTATACATCATTCTAGTTAACAACATGAGTAGCATCATGAACATATTTCTTTAACACAAAAATGTGAAAAACATTATGTACTCTTAAATTTTGTGGTAATTCTAATTGATAAGCTACTTGTCTAATCCTGAACATAATTTCAAATGGACCACAGTAACAAGGTGCTAATTTTGCACAAATCCCCAATCTTAGAGAGATATTTTTGGGCCTCACCTTGATAAACACATGTTCACCTACCTGAAACTCCTTTGGAGTTCATTTTAAGTCCGCTTGACTTTTTTGCCGATCCTGCGCAACTTTCAAATTACCCTGCACCTGTTTTACAATTTATTCCATTTCCTTTAACATTTCAGGACCTAATACCAATCTATCCACTAGATTACTCCAAGAGATAGGAGTATTACATTTCCTTCAATACAAAATTTTGAAAGGACTAAATCTGGCTGATGTCTGATAATTATTATTATAAGCAAATTCTACCAGATGCAAATAATCCTCCCATTTACGTGGTTGGTCTTTCACATACATTCTTAATAAATATTCCAGTACTTGGTTTACCCTTTCAGTTTGTCCATCTGTTAGAGGATGGAAAGAAGGAGTAAAATTTAATGTAGTGTTTAATCCTTTAAACAAAGATTTCCAAAAGTTTCTCATAAATTTAGGATCTCTATCTGAGATTATTACTTTCGGTATTCCATGCAATCGAAAAATCTGTTTTAGAAAGATATCAGCTATGTTTGCAGCTTTATATGTAGTTTTAACAAGTATAAAGTGAGCTACTTTACTTATCGACTACTACCATGATAGAGTCATTTAAATTCTGATTTCTAGGCAGTCCAGTAACAAAATCGAGACTGATTATCTCCCATTTCCAGCTAGGAATGGGTATTGGCTAAAGTAATCCAGCTGGGTATTGATGTTCAATTTTCACCTACTGACATTCAAAACACCTAGCAATATATTCTTCTACTTCAGTCGTCATATTTGGCCAAAAATATTATTTTCTTAACATAGTTATAGTCTTTTGATAGCCTGGATGACCTGAGTATGGATTTTTATGAATTTCATCCAGAATTAACAGCTTAACTTTAGGTACGTTAGGTACATACATTCTGTTTTTATACAGTAAAAATTCTTTTGCATTCAAACTGTACCCTTTACTTAAGCTTTCTGTTGTATTTTCTTTAGTTTTAGCTTGTAAATTTTGGTAAATTTAATCTTGTTCTATTCCTGTTGTAAGCTGTTCATCCAAGTCCGTAGTAAAAGTGCTAATAACTACTACAAAATTCAGCCTTGCATTCCTACTTAATGCATCAACAACTTTATTTTCTTTACCTTTAATATGCTGAATTTCGAAATCATACACACTTAAGAAAGCTAACCACCTAGCTTGTCTGGCATTTAGATTAGGCTGATCTAACAGATACTTCAATCCTTTATTATCAGTCATTAAAATAAATTTTCTGCCAATTAGGTGATGTCGCCACATCTTTTGAGCATGTATAACAGCTTCTAATTCTAGATCATAAGTTGCATAATTCTTTTCATGAATTTTTAATTTTCTAGACTCATAGGAAATAACATGCCCTTCTTGAGTCAGAACACCGCCTAAGCCATCATTGCAGGCGTCAATGCACACTACAAATTCTTTATTAGGATCAACTATTCTTAAAATAGGTGCGCTGGTTAATAAATTTTTTAACTTTTTAAAGCTTTCCTCACATTTTTGGTTCCAATCAAACTTCTTTCCTTTCTTCTGTAAAGAATTTATCAGATTCACGATCCTCGAAAAACCTTCAATGAATCTCCAGTAGTAACCGGTAATTCCCACGAAATATCAAACATCAGTTACATCCTTAGGAACCGGCCAATATTTGATTGCCTTTATCTTTTCAGGATCTACTGAAATCCCTTCCTTGGTCACCACATGACCTAAGTACTGAATCTTATCCTTGAAGAAATCACATTTACTAAATTTTGTGAAGAGTTGATGATCTTGCAACTCTTGCAAAACAAATTTTAAATGTTCTTTATGTTCTTTTTCAGTTTTTGAATAGATTAATATATCATTGATGAACACGACTACAAACTTATATAGATACTTATGCATAACGTTGCTCATTAAACACATTAAAACAACTGGAGCATTAGTAAGCCCGAATGGCATGATGACAAACTCGTAATGGCCATATCGAGTTCTAAAAGCTGTCTTAAAGATATCTTCATCTTTAATCCTAACTTGATGATATCCAGACCTTAAATCTATTTTCGAAAACACCGTGGCTCTGCGTAGTTGATCAAACATATAATCTATGTGGGGCAACGGGTATCGATTTTTAATGGTCATCTTATTCAACTGACGGTAATCTATGCAAAGTCGCATGGTCCCGTCCTTTTTCTTAACGAAGATGATAGGTGCCCCCCAGGGAGACACACTAGGTCAAATATACATTTTATCAATTAGTTCTTTTAATTGGGACTTTAATTCATTAAGTTCAAGTATGTGCTCCTCGATCAACTAAACTTTTTCGACGATTTCCGTACTTAGATAATTTTTGGCAAAAATTTTGTTTTGGCTCCGTCGTCAATTTTTTACTTCCAGCGACATCGGAAACCCTTCCACCTAAATACGCCGATGTTTCGGTGATATTCAGCTGATGGCTTCCGATGATTTCGGCACTTAGACAAAATTTGGAAAATTTTCTTCCCGCCAGTTCCTGTCGGGTGGACTTCTGTCTCAGCCATCTGATGCATCGAAGGAGCTTCAGACTAAGTCCTCCGATGATCCGACGATCTCAACACTTAGAGAATTTTTGAAAATTTTCTCCTCGTCGGCTTATCTCACCCGACGACATCGGCTCTCAATACCTCTTCATTTCCGCCATTGCGGCTCCCTTCCGGCGAGCCTTCCCTTCTTCTGCCACCGCCGCTGCATCAAAATACTTCTTGTGAAGCTTCCCACCGTTGCAGCTCCATTTCTAAGTTTTTTTCGCTGTGCATCAGGCGGACTTCCTCCTAGCTCTCCACTGCATCGGATGAGCTTCAAGATAAGTTTTTCGATGTATCGGAGGTGCTTTATCCTATGCTCTCTGATGATTTCTGGACTGAGGAATTTTTTGGAATTTTCCCCTATCATCCACAAATTTCTTTTGACTTCTTCTTGGCAGAGGGAAACTTGCCTCTTATAGCTGATTCTTCACGACCCATTCAGGCCCATGCTACAACATTAGCTCTGATACCACTCTGTAAGGTCCCTGACCAGCGAAGAGGAAGCTACCATATACTAATCGTCTGGGAAATTAGCCCAATGAACATGTACATACATATAAAAACTAAAATAAATTTCTTGGAAGTAAAAACATGCAGAGATGCATAATGGTTTAACATACAGCCGAAGAAAAATCATACATTCCAGCATTCAACATGTTCATCATAATTGCAAAGACGAAGATAGTCAAGAATACTTATCTTATCAAGAACTCGTTCTACAACTAGCTACATCCCTGCAACTTTACACCCTACCATAGGCTAGCGTGCTCCTTAATCTCTCAACAATGCTTCCACCCTCGAGCTGGGCATGATTTCCCTAAGGAATATGGAACAACAGGCTTACACATAGCGAAGGATACACAAATCATCCAAGCCAACACAGTAGGGTTTATCAAGCCATCAAGGAGCTGGGAAAAGATAAATGCCAAGCTGGTGAGCTCATTGAAGAGCTAAGGACACCTACACCAGAACTAGCCTGACTTCTAAGACACCCACACACACCCAAGACCAGGAAATCAATCCCTTCTCTACTACACAGTCCCTCAGGCCCTGACCTCCCTTCCAGTGCTATTCAGGATTTGTGGAGAAGAAAGCCAACCCTCTAGCTCTATCTATGTGGTTCCCCAAGCACCCCAGGTTTATCAAGAAAACCAATCCTTCCTCCCACTCCAACACAGTCCAAAGACCGAGCATTGCATACACGCAGCAAAACATGGTATTCACAGCTTGACAGGGAAAATCGATCCTTGAGTCATTCTTGGCCCTATCGTGGCCAAAACGACTCCATAATAACCACAAAAAACCCAAAATGTAAATGAACCCACAACCAATGAAAAACATGGGGAAGACAACGACCCCTATCTCAACAATGAAGCACAGGGAAAGCACAGCCTGGGGTTGGAAAA
This sequence comes from Pseudotsuga menziesii, assembly GCA_001517045.1. Classification (NCBI taxonomy): domain Eukaryota; kingdom Viridiplantae; phylum Streptophyta; class Pinopsida; order Pinales; family Pinaceae; genus Pseudotsuga; species Pseudotsuga menziesii. The sequence goes on along the minus strand of LPNX010295295.1, from coordinate 5,708 downwards.
GAAAACAGACTCTCCGCATGGACAGGAGGAAAAAATGTATGCACATACCACAAATTGGTATGGGAACACATACACGCAGCAGAAAATCATGAATGGCCCTTCATAGGGAAATCATGGGTGACAAAACATGGCTCTCCAGTGTTGAATTTTCATATGCTTAGCTAAGACATCGGTATATCATTTCATTTTTCATAACAAAAGCATATAAACAGGATCACTGAAAGAAACAGTATCACAAGAACAGCACAGATTTATCCTGGGAAAACCCTACAGGGAAAAACCCAGCATAAGCTTCCTCAATATAGATGCCCCAAAAAGGTAAAAAGGTAAAACCAACAAGGAGATCAAAAACCTGATCCTCCTCCTTCTCCAGCTACTTCTCTCCTCCACAAGTGCGCTACTCAAGTGAGAGTGTGTGTTACAAATGAGGAGCACTACACCTCTATTTATATTCATCTGTTCACTTAAGTTAACTCATCTGTCATGTAGGCTCGAGTTAATCATGTAGGCTCGAGTTACACATGTAGGCTCAAGTAACCGCACTGGGGGGCTAATGACCCACCTTTACAATTAGAGGGGACTGCCTCATGACTCTTATTAGTTCTTCCGATTAGGAGCATCGGGGTACAAAGTAATACAAGTGGTTCTCCCGGTAGGACCATCGAGGACCACCAAGAAATACATATAGAATATTCTTCGAAGTTACAATATTTCAACACTCCCCCTTAATGAGAAGGGTATTCTATAACAACATCAACAACAACAATAATAGGATAGAGATAGAGGACATCATAAACATCATCAAGGTGATACATCTATAAATCATTGGAAGCTGTTCAACATCATGTAGTCTTCATATTCAATCTTTAGTATTTAGCATCATCAGTACTTTGACCGCTTCGATCAGCAACATCTTCAGCATCTTGACTCTTCAATTAGCAGCAACATCTTTAGCACTTTGACCTTTCGATCAGCAACATCTTCAGCACTTTGACCTTTCGATCAGCAACAACATCTTCAACACTTTGACCTTTCGATTAGCAACATCATCTTCAACACTTTGACCTTTCGATCAGCAACATCTTCTTCAGCACTTTGGCCTTTCGATCATCAACAACATCATCATCATACTCTGATCTTTCGATCAGAAACATCATCATGAAAACATCATCAAAACATCAACATCATCAGCATCAAAATATCATCATCATCATACTCTGATCTTTCAATCAGAATCATCATTATCATCAGCCTATGATCTTTCGATTAGAAACATCATCAACCGAACATCATCATACTCTAACATCAACTCATCATCATATTATGATCTGTCATCATCATCATACTTTGATAATACAGCATCATCATCATCAAATTCTGATATTTCGATCAGAAACATCATCATCATCATCGCATTCTGATCTTTTGATCAGAAAACATCATCATCATCAGCAACATCATAATCATAAGCAACTTCTGATCTTCTGATCAGAAAACATCATCATCATCATATTCTGATCTTTCGATCAGAGAACATCATCATCATCATCAACAGCATCATCATTATATTCTAATCTTTCAATCATAGAACATCATCATCATCAGCAACTTCTGATCTTTTGATCAGAGAAACATCATCATCATCATATTCTGATCTTTCGATCAGAGAACATCATCGTCAACAACAACAACATCATCATCATAATCTGATCTTTTAATCAGAGAACATCATCATCAGCAGCAACTTCTGATCTTTCGATCAGAGAACATCATCATCATCAGCAACATCTGATCTTTCAATCAGTACATCATCATCATCATCAGCTACAACCTGCAATCCACAACTCAAAGACAAAAAGTCTTTGGATCACTTTTGGACTTAAAGTCCAGGGATGATACAATCCCACCACATTCTCGACAACCGAAGTTACTGGATTGATTACGGGAGTATCAGTCCCTATCACTTTAGGACTAAGTCCAAGGATGATGCAATCCTACCACATTCTCGAGGACCGAAGCCACTGGATTGATTACGGGAGAATCAGTCCCTATCACTTTAGGACTATGTCCAAGGATGATGCAATCCTACCACATTCTCGAGGACCGAAGCCACTGGATTGATTACGGGAGAATCAGTCCCTATCACTTTAGGACTATGTCCAAGGATGATGCAATCCTACTACATTATCGAGGACCGAAGCCACCGGATTGATTACGGGAGAATCAGTCCCTATCACTTTAGGACTATGTCCAAGGATGATGCAATCCTACCACATTCTCGAGGACCGAAGCCACCGGATTGATTACGGGAGAATCAGTCCACTAGTGGAAAATGAGAGATTAGTGACTAGGAGACCAAACATTTTGGTCACCACAGTTTTTTTGAAGGGATAAATGACCAAAATTGATAAATTTAAGTGAGATAACTAAAAAAGACCAAGATAAATGACCACTTTTGGTCATGGGATAAAAACCAACTAAAAACGACCAAGATAAATGACCAAATTTGGTCATGGGATATCTAGACTAAAAATGACCACATAACAATTGGTCATTTATTTGGTCATTTATAGTTGTCACTCTGGCAATAAAAAAAAATTCCCAATTGTTTTTCCCTCTCAAATCAATTGTTTGTTTTTCCCTCTCAAATCAATTGTTTCACCCATTTTTGGACATGGGAAGCCAATGAGCAAAGGCAAATTCTTAGAATCTAGATCCAGAGGGAGGAAGAAAAAATGAAGGAGGATATCCTGAAGAGTCCCCTCACATTGAAGCTAGCGGGTCTTCTGCTGCTTTCCATCGCATTAGTTGGAAGCATAAAGGAAACTGGCAAGGGAAGTGACACATTTGAACTCTCCTCCTTTACATTCCAATGGATTCTATGGGCCAAAGTTGTGGTGAGAAATGGAGGAGGTAATAGTATAACAAGGGGCACATCGTGATCTAATCAACAAAGGAGGACCATACCTCCAAGTTTGGTGGAAAGATCTCTCATGAGCAAACTCCTCCTCAAATTCCAATGTTAATACATGGTTTACATATATGTTTGGTTAGTAGGATAGTTTGTAAAGCACTTCACATACCATTTGAAATATAGTAGATATAGTTCAAATGAAATATAGTAGATATAGTACAATTAAATTGATTAACAATAGATAAGGTATCAATAAATTAGTTAAGACAAGTAGAAGGTCACACTATTTATTAAATTATTTTTGAAACAATAAAAAACATTTACTAGTTTTGTATTATTATGTTTTTTTTCAAACATGATAAAGCTTATCATAACTTCTCTTACGAGATACCTTACATCCAAAGAAGAATATAGATCATGAACCTTCAATATTATATTATCAATTTAGATAATTATTTTAGTACTTTTTTCTCCATACACACACCATTCTCTATGAAAATAAGAAAATTAATCTTTTATCGACCAATAGTGCTTCCCGCCAAAATTCATCCACAAGAAGATAGCCCCAGTAATATCAGGGTTTTTTCATCAAGTTTCTATGCCTCTAGTCACAATCTTGACAACCCTCGCCGGGATCTCCCTCGAAATTTTGCTTCAATGGCGTTATGAATATTCCTCAATCAATTTATTGAACGTCCTTTCAAACAATCGGTTCTCTGTTAAGCAGATTCGCCTACAGTGGGGGAGATTGTTTACCATCCTGGTGAAATCACATTCATTTGGGCTAGCAGCAATTCGATATAAAGATGAGATCCGTCTCTGAGCCCAGTTTCAATTTCAGAGCAAGAGCCATCCTTGTCCGAACACAAAAAGAAATAGAAATTCGCTCTAAGCTGAAGTTTTGAAAAAAGGGCTGCCGATGCCGATAGGGATTATAACTAATAAGACTATATTAAGATAAGTTTCTTCATACAAGTAAGTCCCGTCGTCTCATCCAACACTAAATCGGTGTGCTAAAGACTAAACTCATAAAGGCACCGAAGGAGGCTCTCTCTGCCTTGAAGATGTTCTTGTCAATCTCACCCTTCTGAAATGCAGCTTTGTCTGAAGTAAACCCTTGTTTGGGTTCCAAGTATGATTCCAACATTGGGGTATTTCACTCTCTGCTTGATTAAACAATCGGTTCTATGTTAGATAGCCCTGGCAACAAATTTCAAGTGGAAGTGAAATCAATTACTCTCACTGCCTGTAAGCCTGTTGATTCAATGCAGGAGAATACAAATTGCATGAAACCTTTGAGGCAGGATGATGGCAACAATATCTGTGAAAAGCTGAAGTCTGTACAAGGTAATGTCACCTTTATTCCCTTGTCCAATGTATTTTGTGTTTCATTTATTTCTTACAAATTATTTAAAAAATGAGCAGGGTTTGACATTTTTCCCATTGAAAGTCTGTTGATAAGTTAACACAAAATTAAGATTGTTATGATGTAGTAGGCATTTATTACATTTACCAGGCATAGGAAAATGTTCATTTTCTTGTTTGAATTTGCTACGAGAAGCATGCTCCAAGTACTGCTTGGGATTTGCACCCATCCTTGTACCTTTTTGAATTTCCATGAGCATGGCTCAAACCACAGTTAGGACAGAACCCTGGTGGATGGCTTAATTTTTTCAACCTTACCAATGAAACAAAAAGCCCTATTGTTGGTCAGAGGAAAATGCTTTTACTTGAACACATGCTGCTTAAACGGTTCTTCAATTACAAAAAAAATGCCTTTGATGGCTAATTTTGCTTGCAAGGATTGAGTCATTTCTTGAATATTTTCCTACGCAAAGGTCCAACGCACATAAATTTCCATACAAAATTCATGTTTTATTCCTTTTTTGATAAGATTTGGCTTGAAGGTGTTAGTATAGTTGAATGCTTAGGTTGCAAGCTGTCTGCCACATTGCCAGCACATTGCATGTTTCATTTCAAGAATTGTGCTTGAGATTGGTTACTATTATAGCAATCTGTGGATAGAAAAGCTCGCTAATCATTATAAATACAGCCAATTCAGCTATTTCAAACTTTTTATTAAACAAATTACAACTATTAGCATTAATAAT
>LPNX010295280.1:14032-24738 GCA_001517045.1 Pseudotsuga menziesii | reverse complement strand
TCTTGCATAATGTGTTGAGTAGTAGAATATCATGAATCGAAAGAGAATTGCAATAGAAGACTTAATCAAGTAAGCTCACCCGGATATAATATATAGGACTGAGTCGCTAATTTTAACTATGTAAATAGTGACTCGAATTATTTAATAGACCAAAACATTAGTTAAGATAAGTGGTAATGTGATTAAGTAGGAAAAATTGAGCATGTTATCAAAAGTCAGCTTATTGATACACTTGAGTATGCCGCCATAGACGGGATTTGTGTGAACATTAAAACATAATATTCATGTTTGGTCTCATTCAGGAAGATGGAACGTAAATCATCAAATGAATGTTTACATTTTTGCACTATCAAAATATATCACTAACATGATGATGGTCTCTTTTTGTAGTAACAACAAAACAAATACTTTTACCCCTTTGTTCACCCATAATGGCATTGGGGTATGAGGGGTACATTACAAATACGGTGGCCCCTCTTCCTGCGTTGAAGTCTATGGAATGGAGTGAGCTATCTCAGGAGAAATCCTCCCTCCATTCAACGGAGGAGGAGCAAAGTCAACGCTAACTTTGCTCCTCCTCCGTCCAATGAGGGAGGATTGCTCCCGAGCTACCTTACTCCGTATGGAATTGCGCTTTTGGATACGTCAGATCGACCTCTCTCGGCACGCATTGAAAGGTAACGAATCTACTTTTCAAAGCTTATTGTTTTTAGTTTTAAAAAATATATATATACCGGTGGACGTCTACGTATTGACTGAAAGGTCTATAACAACCTCTGCGCATGGGAGCAGAGACGTCGGGAAAACTCTGCGTTTTGTTCTTTTTGAATAAGAAAAGTAGATCCCGGTATGGTTGTAACCCCGCTGTACGTTGTCCCTAGTACATACTGTGGATCCCTGTTAAAAACTCGGGCTCAATCCTTATTTTAATCTCTGCATATAACCTTACTTTTAGACTTGTGGTTTCGTGGAGGAAAAATCCCGTTGGATAGGGAGAGTGTCTAGTTACTTCTCTGGTGTTCACTAATAGAAGGAGCCTTCGCGATTTGATAAGACGTATTCATGGCGACAGGGTTAACAATTTTTTTTAAATGCATTGCTTACGTTGGATGGATAGCCTTCACAATTTTTGCTTACGTTGAGGGGATAGCCTTCATTTTGATGAAACGAATTTTCTTTCACTGAAGAAATAACCCTCGTGATATGACAAATCGTGGGTTCTTGATCTAGGGTTACGTCGGGGAAATGGGTTTTGTAAAAAGATTAGTATGATTTATGGTTTTTCGTGCCTTCCAAACCTGTCCGCTCGAACGAGAAGTGATGTCCCTTGGCCTTTCTCTCTATAAATCAGAAATAAATTATCAAAATAAGCTAACTAAACCAAAATATCACCCAGTGCGCAAAGTGTTCTGACTTAATTCAATGTCGTATCTTGACTTGTTTCTTTAGCATGGCTTGTAGCCAAGCTCACTCTCCAGCAATGGTTTTGGTCACGGATTTCTATCTCTCTACAACTCGCTGTGCTACTATGAGAAATAACTATACAGCTATACGGAAGGTCGGCGATGGTCTCTTGCAGTCATCCATCATGGGTTTAGCCTACTATGAATCAAGGATTAATATGTTTGTCTACTGCCTTATATTTTATTAAAAACATTTTATTAAAATGGTGTCACTGCATCTACATTAAAATACACACCTGCTCCGAATTCGAGAGGCAATGGTGTGGGAAAATTGTTTCCTGGTTTGTATGTATTGCATTATCTATTTTCTCCATAATATTCCTTTAACATCACCGATCTGAATGCTTCAAGCGAATTCGGATCTACATTGGTCATATTTCGAGCCGTTATACACATTATTATGATTTATTATGTGTGAGCGAATCACCCCCTAAATTGGGTGTTTTGGGTATGGTGTCCAAATTCGGGGTTTGCGTGGAAAGTTTCATGAATACATCTCTATACATGGACATGGTGTAAATACATCTCTATACACTATAACTTACAACAACGATATAGGACTAAAAATATCGAACAAAAAACTTAACAAAAGGATTGACTAGACTAAATCATTAAACATAATAGAAAGAAAATATAAACTAAGCTATGACCACTTGTAGCTAGGGTATTATTTATGTGGTCATCAATGGTAGCAAGATTCCACACTTGTCCAACAAGGGAGAGCTAGAATAACAAGTTAGATCGATGGAGAAGGTAGTGTTTCATATCATAAAATCCATGAATAAGAAGATGAATGCTAATTAGGGAGATCCATTTTTTAATAGAAACTTTAATCATTCAAATTTATATAGCATGAAAATACTTTAGAGTTTAAAAAGATAAAAAGGACGTAATGAAAATTGGAGGGTTAAACATAAATTATGTAATTATCAATAAGGTGGTGCAAATAATTTTACGATGCACTCTAACTATTACATTCTATATAAATTTTCTCTCGAATGAAGAGTGATATTGAATCATGGGATTATTAGTTGCAAATGGTGAAAGAACGAAGGATGAATACGACTTCATTTATGAATATTTAAAATAAATCGGAGACAAAGCAAGACCCTAACAAATTAAAATAAGGTTTAGTCAAATGAAGAAATGAATTTGGAACATGAGAGGATATCAAGGACAATAAAAAATTATAATCTTGCATGAAATGAAAACTAAGATACATAAGTTGATGAACATCGAACAATCGATGAATGGTACATTGTCATTCCATCTCATTTCTCACAAACCGAGTAGAAATTAAGGATTTCCTCACATCTTAATCTCTAACATTTAGAATTCAATGAAAATGGGTCTATTTAATATCGTGCTAAAAAGGGCACCAAACTCCTCAATCTCCCATTTTACATATTTGAATATTCTTAATATTTACATGCACTAGCCTACATTTAAAAACAAATAGTATCTTTAGAATTAAGCATGAAGTACATGAAGAACACAACAATGCATTAAGATTATGAAACCAACATCTTTTTCCCATGATATTCCATAGAAAGTAAACTATACACACTAAATTGTTGCATTGTCATTCACTATGAAAAATTTATTTGAGTTAGGAGTCTTTTATTTTATCATATTCATTCTTAATTATTAATGATGCAAACCCTTAACCCACATGAGAAACTAGACCTACAAAAGGGTTAGTTGTGAATAAGGAGAAGGTATAACATTTTTTATAAGGATAAATGGACATGTTCTTTGGATCTATTGAAAAAGCAATCGCTTAAGACCTCAGAAACCAACTCCATAAATATTATGATTTCCAAAGTGATAAAAGTCACAACCTCGAATTTTTCAAGACATCAATCCCTTTAAGGGTTTTGAATTCTTGTAGTGACATATCCGTCAAAGGATAAAAATCATATTATGCTAGTGATTCTACACCGAAAGCCACAAGTCAAAATTTTAAAATTACATAAAAAAAACTTACAAGAACTAGTAATGGGGTTGTAAAAAGATATGTAAGGACAAGTATACTAGCTATATAAGATTTACATGACCCCAATGACCCACTCTATACACAAAATGTGTATTTAATAAATACTAAACTAATAAATTGTACAAAGAACATAACAACATGAAAACAATAAGCATCCTATCCATGCATATAAATTCAAACATTTAAGCATCATATCCATGATATAACTTCAAACAATAAGCATCCTATCCATGTATATATATTTGAATAAATAATTGGTTTCTAGTGGAACTTTTGATAAATGTTACAAAGTGTCAAATTCAAGCAATAACCATCCTATTCATGCATATAAATTCAAATAAATAATTAGTTTCCAGTGGCACTTTTGATAAATGAATGTTACAGACTGTCATGAGTGATACTCTTGTACAAAGAACAAAACAATATGAAAGTGATAGACATCATATACACATGCATATAAATTCACATAAATAAATTAGGTTTGGTGGCACCTTCAATAAGTGTTACAAAGAGTCATGAATGATAGTGTCACCAAAAGTTAACAAATATTATGATTCTAATCATTTAAGGAACCTTGTAGTTCTAACCATTTAGCATCAAAAACAAGATAGTTGGTATACATTCACGTTGTGTAAATTCACCTCTAAATACTGTCCCTTACAACAACGGTCTTATGACTAAAATTTTGTATCAAAAACTCTAATTCAAGTGTGGAACTCTTTTGGTGTGGTGTGCATAGACCAAAGAGTTCAAACCAGACTTATGTAGATGAAGAGGGTTTTTGCAGTTTTTTTCCCGTATGGGTCTCCACGTTAAAATCTTTGTGTCAAAGGGTGTATGTTAATCTCCCTTCATATCAAAATGAAAATACCAAGTGAATGCACATACCCTTTATGGATTTACCTATGACTCTATATCCTCTACTCTTCTCTAAAATTCCTCAAATCCTTCCACCAAGAGGGCACCAAATAAATGACAAATTATATATTGATCCATGTCATATCACTTTCCCGAAAAGAGACAGAGTCATTCTTATTTATATACCAGTAAATCCCTTTGGATTTTGATAAGAGAAGAAATCCCTAGCAGCAAGGATTAGACTGAAATCAAGATTGGCTCCATTCTTTATCTGCAACAACTTAGTGTCTGAAATTTGGAGGGTGGAGAGGAAATATGGAATTAATGTGCCAACATTTCACTCCAATTTGTTTTTGAAGTTTCAGGTCTTAGATTTTTAGGTCATAGAGAGGTTATAAAGTAGTATTGATGAAATTCAAGATTAGGGTTACCATAAATTTAGAGACAAAAGCCTTGTGTAAGAGAGGGTTTGTGACTAGCCCAAAGACTAGCCTTAGACATGTATTTTGGGTAAAATTATTATATCTAAAGTTTTAAAAACTCAAATTGAGTGCTAGAACTTGTTTTGCTTCAGCTACAGCTTCCAGGGCCTGACAATTCTCATATCTTTGAACAACATCGTTTGAAAGAGCCCTCCTCATTTCAGACAAACGAATTGAATCTTTGCACTCATAACCAGTATACATACAAGGCAAAGATCCATGTGCCTTGAAACTCCCATATATTATTTCTTCCACCTGCCTCCTTAGACATCCAAAACAAACTCGATGCCCTTTTTCACACTGTACCAGATTTTCTATTACAAATTCGAAAAAACAACACCCACATTCAGCTTGCATATTGTTCATTACTACTTCCGAAGATGAAGATGATGAATGATCACTCATTTTTGTTGACTGAAATGCGCTTTAAACCCTTGATACACGGTTCTTCTCTAATTTGGTAAGTGAACTGCGACAATAGTTTGGAAGCAATATAACTCTTGAGACATTAATTAGAAGAGAATAGAAGGAATAGTTAAATATGGATCCATTTTTATTTTGTGGACAACAAAATAGGCCGACTATAACTTGACAGTATGTGTAGGCTTGAGATAATTGTAGTTTTTACCCAATTATTATAAATTCATAGGTGTTTTTATTTTAGGTTTGGGGTGGACAAGCATCTATTCTTTGAGTATAGGAGTATCAAACAAGTGTACTTAGATGATGAATAATAGCTCATTTTTGTTGACCGTCTAAAACCCTTGATAGACAGTTCTTCTCTAATTTGGTTGAATGAAGTGCAAAAATAGTGTCAAAGCAATAGAACTCTTGAAATCTAGACATTGATTACAAGAGAATAAATGAAATAGTTAAATATGAATACATAAACACCCCTTTTAGATTATGAACAACAAAATACATGGTCACTTTAACTTTAAGTGAAGATGTTGGATAATTTCCCCTTTTATGTTATTATTACATTCACAGGTGTTTTTATTTGAGATTTGGGGGTTGACAAGCATCTATGTTTTTTCTAGATGACAAGAGTATTACACAAGTGTACCTTCCAGGTTGATTCCATGGTAGTGGTTACAAATTTAAAATAACAATTACTAAAAAAAATAATATAACTTATTAGTGGCACTTTACTTGTGACCTATTCTTGTTCACCACCCACAAGTTAAGTGGAATTGTGTGGATAGGCGTTTATATCTTAGAATTTTAGGGTGGAATACCATCTTTAACTTTCCTATATTGCGCGAGATTGGGACAACTGTACTCTCAAGATTGATCCTATGGGTCTTTAAAAATTCTTAGTAAACAATTAAAAAAAATAGAAGATAGCTCATGTGATAAGTGCACTTTTGGTATTGAAAAACGATAAAAAATACCTCATGTAATAAATGCACTTAATGGCATACCATGTAAGGCCACTTCATCTTAAGATGATCTGTAGACTTGGGGGATAATTTCCTTTTTTACCCAATTATAATATTCATAGGTGTTCTTATTTGAGATTTCTAGGTGGAAAAGCACCTATTCACCTATGCTTTTTCTAGACGAGAGGAGTATGAGACAAGTGTAACTTGGAGATTGATTCTATGGTACTCTTCACAAATTTAAAATAAACAATTATTTAAAAAAGAATATGACTTATTAGTGGAACTTAACTTGTGACCTATCCATGTTCACCAACCACAAGTTAATTTTAATACGAGGATATGCATTTATATCTTAGAATTTTGGGGTGGAATACCATCTATGATTTTCCTACTTTTCAAGAGATTGCCTGTAATGTCCCTCGTATACCTGTATCATACCTCTAGGTTCATCTAAGTGAAGTGGTGAGAAGATTGGGGTGAAAGTTTCGGCTAAAAAAAAAATTCCTTTTAATTTATCACTGTTTCCTTACGATATGTTTCACATTTTGAGGATACAACATACTCTAGGATAAAATTCCCAAGAATACCCTTCTTAAACTTATTCATGCTCTGTGTAAATATTTTTCCCAGTAATCCTATACATATATATTGTATAGCTGAATATACGCAGCACCATAATTTTAAGCCTATATCGAATTGTCCTTATGTCATTTCCCAACAACATAAAATATACCAGTGACTTATCTTTATTAAAGTAAGGATTAATCTAGCACACGAAAATATATATTGGAATGTTCTTTTATTATCGTCTGGGAACTAAACCCATGCATTAAATTCCCCACATCAATACAATTATATTAAATGAGGAAATTCTTGCATAATAATCCCTTTTAAAAATATACATGTATTATGAGCATGGATAAGACAAACAGTTTATGTAATTCCAATGAGCACGGATAAGACAAACATCTTATGAATGGAAGTACAACTTAGTTTTTAGTCAATTATATGCATTCAATCTGTGCATAATTTGTATATCTGCTACCCCCAATAAGAAAACTAAACATACGACATGTATAAATTTCTTAGTTGCATAGTACCAGGTTTTTCCACCATCTTAAACTATGGCAAAAATACATAGAAATAAACATCAGCCAAGAGAGACACAAAATTACGTGGTTCACCCCGTTCTTGGGGTTACGTCCACCAAACAGCTTATCATGTATTATTGCTAAGAGAATAATTTACAATTTTTCCGCAACACCCTTGTTGCCATGCTTACTTGCATTCATATAGTGGTTACCTAAAAATAAACACCACCAGTACTCATGGAAAGTAACCCTACGCAGTACTAGGGAAACCCCATTACCAGAAATTTAAAGTTACTTCTATACATCCGAAAGAAATCTTCTCGACATAACTGTGCATCTAACAATACACTTTCTGCTCAACAAAATAAAATTTTCTTCTTATCTATATAATCGTTGTGACAGTTCTCATTCTTCTTTTTTAAGGATATAACAACACTTAGAAAATCTGGTGCATAGTCTTAGTATTACTGGAGGCTTATTCATTTTGGAGCTCATTTTCTATTTTTACTAACTACATGCGTTTGTTACTAGATTCTTAAGAACGCCTTACATGGGAAGGCTTTTTTGGAGCACCAGCAAAGATGAACTGATTCGGACATACTCGTTCCATCAACATTTGCCCCAACACTTTGAAGTCTTCCCTAGCATATGCTCATTCTTTGCATATCCCATAATCGTAGCACTCCAAGATACTCTATAATGTTCAGAAATTCTATCAAGATAGTCATGGCGCATACAGCATAAACCCACGCTTTGAATTTAAGTTCGTAAGGTGGTTTTCTATGAACACGCCAGTCTTAAACTCTTTTTATTATGTGCGCACGAACAGATCTGCCCTATTTCATAGATTTTGTAGTGGCAAATCTCTTCAATGACAATAGTCTACTCTGTGGTCATTTTTTTTGTTTTCCGAAAGCAAACTGTTTCAAGACTTCTCCAGGTGTCTATCCACACCTAAAATACTCAATAATTACGTGTTGGGTGATCTTATTTTAGGTATTCAATAGTAGATGTGTAGTTCCATTTATACTACCAACAAACAGAGGCGCGATCTTTACAAGTCGAACCTGGTGTGGGTATAATAGCTTAAACTACCCTATGAACTCTGCCGTCCTCCTGGACATATTGCAGACATAACTGAGTTCTATTTCATTGGAGAAAAATCGGTTTTATTTTTCATTAGAGTTTGAAAGTGTAGGCGTCTCACGAGATGAGAGTTAACAGACCCCCTCCCTTGAACAGGATTAACAAACCCCCTATTGGCCGAATTCTAAAAACTTCCATAATCGTGATGATTACATATCCAAATCAAAATCGATAGGATAAAGGAAGCAACCATATCGTTTTCATTTTCATGCCATTGCTCTACCTTCTACAGAACGTGTTATCCTACACCCTACAGAGTGTACATATTTTTTTTTGCCATTGAAAACGCAAAAACTGCATATATGCTTAAAACAAACACTCTATGCATCTTAATATAGCATTGGAAAAATCAGATTCCATACGCCTTGGAACTTGTCTGCATAAAACCAAATCTACAAAATTTAAACAGCATTAGACGTTACCTCGTTTGTGTATAATGGAAGGGTCACATAGGTCACACGGACCTCCACAAGTTTTCCATTTCCCCGTAGTTTCTCCACGCCTCCACGGCATCACAGGTTGAGAGCGATCATTCAGCCCAAAAACAGAAGACCTTGGGGAAAAGTAGGGGAAGACATTCAAGATTTCCCTTGGTATTCCACCCCATTCCTCTTTTCTCCAAGGGCCACCGACCCCTTTTCTCCTCCCCATCCATATATAACAGCCATCTATTAAAATAAAGCCATGCCCTTCGACTTACCTCCACCAGAATTTTTCTAAACATAGGGTTGAGGTTGCGGCTGTTTTGGAGGCTTTTACTTTAACGACTTCCACTATTTTTGGTGACGGTTACTGCCCTAAGATTATTGTGTTCAGAAATCATTTAATTCCTTCCCCGGCATAATTATTGTGTTCATAAATCATTTAATTCCTTCCTCTGCATAACTATGGCGTTCATAAATCATTTAATTCCCCTCCTTCTGTCAAGCAGGAATTAAGCCGGAATTAAAGCCTGAATGGAATAGATTTAATCCATTAGTTTAAAAATTAAAGAGTTTTGCTTAAAGGATTAATCCTTCTTTTAAAAAGATAATAATTCTCTGTAAAAGGTTTGAGTAATTTTAAGTCAAAAAGACTTAATCCCTGATTATACCTAAAAAGGAAATTAATCCATCTTTAGATTTTAGAGTAATAATTCATGTCCTTTTGTCTACAAAGGAAATTAATCCGTCATTTATACTTTATAATAATTTCCATCTTTTTATACAAAGACTTAATGTCTTTAAAAGGAAAATTAATCCATCTTTTATAATAATTATTCGTGTCTTTTTGTCTATCCTTTTCTTTATAGGTAGACTTTATGTAATAATACTTGTCTTTTATAAAGACTTAGTCTATCATTTTTCTTAAATAAATGGGTAGTCATTATTATAAGTATATGAGCACATATATTTATAATTTTTTTCTAACCTTTTGTTTTCCGATCCCCTTAGTGAAATCCGTCCCGCATCCTAGTTCTTGTCGCACCCTTCTCTTAACAAAATTTTGCACATGATTAGGGTTTTTCACTTACGCTTTCCTCTTTTGGGTTGCGTACCATTCATTTTTTTAAGTCTTTAGTTGTGTTAATGTCTTGAAGGCACCTAGGTTTTTTTTTTCACTGTGATTAACTCGTATAAGCTGGACGGTTTTGCTTCTCGTGGGGCCTTGGCCTTGAGCTCCTCACGAGAAGCAAGTACAATATATTAAAAAATACAAAATATCCAAGGCATGCAGGAGGGATGTTACATTGCCTGACAAGTGTACTCTCAAGATTGATCCTATGCTTGTCTTTAAAATACCTTAGTAAACTATTATAAAAAAATAGAGGATAGCTCATGTGATAAGTGCATTTGTGGTATTGGAAAAAGATAAAAAATAGCTCATGTAATAACTGCCCTTAATGCAATACCATGTAGGGCCACTTTAGCCTAAGATGATGTGCACACTAATTCCATTTTTTACCCAATTATTATATTCATAGGTGTTTTTATTTGAGATTTCTGGGTGCAAAAGGACCTATCATTTTTCTAGATGACAAGAGTATGAGACAAGTGTAATTTCTATATTGATTCTATGGTAGTATTTACAAATTTAAAATAAACAATTATTAAAAAAGGAATATAACTTATTATTGGCACTTAACTTGTGACCTATTAGTGTTCACCAACCACAAGTTAAGGTGGAGGTAATTTGACTTGCATTATCAAATATATGCCTATGGGGGTATTAGAACATATTAATATTTTTTTTTTGCTATCGCAGTAATCGGCAACTAGTCAGTTTCGTACTCGCGTGACACGAGA